>CM041554.1:5995797-6263297 GCA_023238725.1 Scortum barcoo
GTCACTTCCAATTATTTTCCACAAAGGAAATGTTCATTAAGTCATTAAATAAAATGAGTGTACTGCAAGGGTTTAGAAAACCACAGTCAGTAAATAGACATTTAACTATACATTCTTAAAATGTCTTAACATAAACAAACATATTAAGCAATCATTCAAGGTTAATCAGATGAGAAAGAGAGCAGAGCAACAAGGCAAAATGTTAAGCATATAGAAACACAGATAAAGACATAAGCTAAGACAATACTAGACAGAAAGGCTATAGGAGAGCAATCTAAATTTAGATTGAATGGATGGAGCAATATTAAAGGTCCAAATTAAAGATTCCAAATCGTATGAATAAGTAATAAGTTAGAGTAGGTCTTAAAAACCCAGGTGAAATCCAGCCTGGATAAGAGAACTGAGTCTCAATATACAAGTGAGTGATTAACAATAATGATTTGGGAAACAACAATGATTGTAGCAAATTTGTCAATCACTCAAATATTCAAAAAATGACTAAACATTTTGTTTGCAATTTATCGACTTACAATAAATTGCAATGGTTTTTCAAGAATTTGAAGGGGAAGGGGCGTTACCTCATCTCCTTATACAAACCAGAGACAAATAAGCAAAGCTACATCAGGGTAGGTGGGATACTATAACAACATTGGACACATTGTTATACTATTCCACCCACCTTAATGAGGATCCTTTCGGCGTGGCGATCCCGTAGCCTTTGGAGTCCAGGTTGCCTCCCACCTTCATGGTGTCGCACGGCTTTCGCTGCTCGATGTACTCGTTCATGGTGGACTCCAGCAGGTAGGCGTACTTCCCTTTGGACTTGCGGACCCTCAGAACGCCCTCAGCAGTGGTTTTCACAAACACAGAGGGCTCCGCACTGCGCATGTATGTCCACATTTTGTCAAAGAGGGCGATTTTTGAGCGCTGTTTTGAAGAAACACAAGAGAATAATCGGGTTATGAAAGCTCCCAGTCACATAATGTCTTCCTTCAAACATTGCATGTGATGCTGATGTGTGTTTTTTCCGCATCAAAGCATAAAATGACCATCATAATTTATACTTCTTGGGGTTATTAGGTTTTTTTTGTTGTTGTTTTTTTGTTGTTGTTTTTCAGAAATATTGCATTTAAACTGCTTTGCCTCAAAGCTCAATTGTCAGTCCATGTTTTAGGACAAAACCCCACAACCTACTGGAAATACGAAATACTCTACAAGATTAAGTTGTAGTTGCAGACAAAGTATGTTTCAGCTGCTAAGGCTAAAATGTTGTTTCCACAGTTGAAAAATAAAAAGAGATTATCCCTTACCCTAAAAAACTCTTTGGTAGAGCCAGAGTCCAGAGTCCCATAAGCTATCTCAGTCTGTTTAGCCAAGTCCTCTGCACTTTCAATGGGAGAGACCATCCTCTCGACAGTCAGGAAGGCAGCCAGGTTAGCAGTGTAGGAGGAGATGATGATTAAAGTGAAGAACCACCAAACTCCACCGACAATGCGGCCAGACAGAGATCTATTGGAAAAAACAAAGAAATATTCACTTTAGTTTTATCATTCAATGGTACTTTACTGTACACTGTCACAATTATTCAGCATCAAAGAACACTTCTGCAACTGAGGTGAGATGAGTGGAGGGATTTTGATTTAAGTTTCATGTATGTTAAAACACTTTTCTTGAGGGATATTGTAAAGCAAGTGAAGTTATACTCAATTTAAGATTGTCAAAAACTTGTTTCTCAATTTTAAACATGGTGTTAAAATTGAACAAGATATTCATCAAAAAGTCCCTCTTTGACCCAATCAGTATTAAAGTTCATCTTGATTTGACATATAATTGTGACACAATTCAATGAACACTTCATTATGTCCCTGAGTTTTGTTAAAAATCTGCACTTAAAAACAAATTAATTATACTAATTAATGAATACAGAAACTGTTCTGTTCCTACCACTAATATCATTTTAGCTTACAATAACTTATGAAGATGATGCACCCTTTGCAGTGTGCTATAATGACATGCCTCCGGGAAACAAACATTATATAATGATATACAACACTGTCTACTGATTTGGAGTCATGTTGACAGCCCTCACATTATCTGTGTGGGATGTAGAAGACATGTTGATTCATTTCTGTGGGATAACCCACAAGCGTGACCTCTGGGCACAAAGTCTCTCTCACCAGTTATTAAATCTTATGTGACATTAAATTTATTAAGGAGAACCATTTACTTAACTCCCTTTATAAGTGGAAGTACTGAAAAAAACAGTGTATATAAGGAATTATAACATATTTAAAATTGTGAACAATCAAAGAGGAAATCAAGATAGCCTGTATGGTATTACATTTTAGCCACTAATGAATAAATCATTACAGGGCTGCTTCCTTTAATATTCCTTTCATTTTGTTATTACTTTGAATGCTGACAAGACTATAAGGTTTTAAAAGTTTTATGAGGTTTTAAAGCTCATTAATGGTTAATTATTGGAAAGACATTTTTTTTTATTCTGATATTCTTGCAATTTTACTGTCTTTCAAGATACTATAAAATATTTCATTTCTTGTGTGTGCAGCAGAAAAAAAGATACAATTTGTATTTCAGTATATAAACTATTGGATGTTACCATGCTGATGTTTGGCACATTACCTTTATTATGCTAGCATAGTATTTAGTAGACTAAGGTAAAATAAGCTTGTTAGAATTGATTCAAATGACAGCTGTGACTGATAGTCATTAAGTTTATTCTTTTATTGACTTTAGTGTTGGACAGTTGAGATTCAGGTGATCAGTGTTGACAAGTTAATCATCCACATTGTCCACTGATCCTGGTCCATCAAACAGATACTTAACTCTGGACAAAAGTGTTGGACCTACAAACTGCAGCATGGCCTTACTAAAAACGCACTGCTAGCACAGCTGGAAAAACGCTTTGTTAACTTTCAATTGCAAAATCGCAATTGCAAATAATCTCTGTTAGAAGTTTCTGTGAAAAATTATATTTTGACCTACCTAGGTGAGATGTCACAGCCTTGGCGCATGAAGGCTCCCAGGGAGAACCACAGACTGTTGAATATGCCAAACTCGTTAGTCGACTCATTGGTCTGGATCTGGCCATCCTCGTACTCCTCAGTGTGCCACTCGTACGGGCTGAAGCGGCTGACAAGGAACAGCACCACGCTGACACCAATGTAGGCAAAAACGATACACATCCAGATCTCATAGGCCAACGGGTCCAGGAAGGAGAACACTCCTGGTTTGGATTTCTGAGGCTTCTTTATCATGATGGAGATTCCCAGAGACATGAAGGGTTTGGAAAAGTCAATCACCTCCTCTCGTACCAATGTGATGGTCAGAGGAGCCACTGCAATATCTGCTTTCTATCAAACCAATGGACAAAACAGACAAAGCAGGACAAAAGTTTATAAATGAAGAGGCATGTGGTAGTAATGAAGGACTTAGATGACCTCTTGAAGATAACTCACCCCATATACTAACTCTCCAACCATGCCATTCCAGATTTTGGTCTCTGCATCTCTGGCTCCATATTTCCCATCCCCCACAATTTTCAGTTGGTATTTGAAGCCACAGTGCTTTGCTATCTCTGCAGCCAGGTCTACACAGTATCCCTCGTAGCGCTCATTGTCTACAAAAAGGTCGGCGTTCTTTTTCAGCATTACATACGGAGCTTCCTGAAGGGCAGAAAAAAAAAAAAAAAAAAAAAAAACACTGCTCAGTACAAGAGGTTTGAATTACAATGTAAAAAGCAGCTTCAAAGACAAGGGTTTCCTACCACACTGACAGATCATTATGAATACAAGAGGGCACTGGACTAAAACAAAGTACATCCTTGTAGCAAGATATTAGTGGCCGGGTGTTATTTTGGTTTGTCAATCAGAAGACAAGATTCATACAGGAGTGTGGTGCTAGGGTATAGAGAAAAAATCCTTAATTGAAAATGTGAGTATAAATACTAATACCATACAGCACAGAACAGAATTAAATTCAAATGAAATAGTAAAACATTGATACAGAGATTATAAATGATGACGACTGTATCTGGCTCTGAAAAATGTGGCACCATATGTTGGACCAGGATGGAAGTGCTACCCTATCTACTTATCACCAGAAGGGAGACACTGGAAAGACTATTATAGCATTTTACACTTAGTTATGCAATGGCATATTTACCAAGATGGTGGTGACAATAACGGTTTTGTTTTCCATTCCTGTTGTGTCATTTGCAAAGACATCAGATTTGGTAACAGCCATTTTGTCAACTTCATTCCAGTATCCAATCTGTCAGGAGGAAATACAATAATATAAATGAAAACAATATCAAACCATATACCACATTAAATTAATTGTTACGAAACAAGTAAATTTAACATGTCTAAAGTGGTAAATCAGCCAGATGCTTACCTTTACGGGACCATTGCTCTTTAATTCCATGATATTCACTGAGTAGTTGACTCTTTTGCCATGTTGATCGAACTGGATGTTTCCTGTGAGGCCTTCCACACGCACCTTGCAGACAGAGATCAAACTGTTACAACACGGCATCTTATGCTCTGCCTTATGCAAACAGTATTTTGATGTAGTATGTATAATTCATCACACTGAACAGATAGTTGGATGTGAGTAAATAAGGAGGGAGACAATTGAAGCAAGGCAATCAGAAAACATCTTGGATTCCAGCAAGCCATCATTTTAGAGTTAGGATGAACATAGATTTTTTCCTTTTATTTGTATCTCTGCCACTCTAACTTGCTTACTTAAGCTTGGAATATCTCTGTGCTATTGGCCATGAGGCGTATAGGACAAAGTCTCCTGTTATTTTCTCCTCCTTTACAAAGTTAGTGCTCCTAAATGACTTCAAATGGGGGTTCATGCCGAGCTCCGAAGTAGCGGGACGACATAAGGAAACTATCAGTGTCCAGATTAGAGAGGATATCCCAGCATGTGTTGAGACGCTTGAAAAATATTCTTTATTTCTTCTCTTATTGGCAGCCAACTTAAATGACAAAAGGGCCGAGGCAGGAAGGAGCAGAAGGAGGCTTAAAGGTATCCTGTGAATTTTTCTTGTCAACACAGTTATGTTTAAATGCAGTGTTTCCAACCAAAACACACAGTGTGTATCCTTGAGACCGAGACAAACAGACATGTTGAATGGATTTCATTTCTCATAAAACATGAGCTCAAAACATGGGCTCATGATCTGACATGTTTGACCAAGTAACTCTCTCATATTCCAAGTTCAGAAGGTAGCTACAACCTGAAAAACTTGAAGCAGAGGGGAAAAAATCCACTTTGGCTTCACTATGGCTGTCAAACTCTCAGCAGGAGTGGAGCTAATCTCTCCTCGCATCAAAGCTCAGAGGACAGTCTGTGGGTAGACCTCTGCTTCTCTTCTGAAGAATAGCTGTCTCTATATCGGCGTGTGTCCACATGCATGGTGAAATCATCAGTCTTTAATCACTCTCTGTGAAGTACTTTCTGCCTTTGTGGGTGTTTGTGCATTTCCTAAAGGAGCTCTGCTGTTACCAAGGCAACAAATCTTCTCCAACAAAAAAGGATGTGTATGTGCGATGTCTTACCTGTTTCAGTGCTCGCTCGATCTCCACGCCCTGAGCCCAGGGAACAGCGGGATTGGCCAGGCAGTCGCCATTGTTGGCCCTCCTGGTGAAGTCGATGCGCTGTTTGTGCAAGTAGCGGAAAGCCTCCGTCATCACCTGCACGGCATCGTACGTCAACGCTGATGTGTACTAGAGGTTGAAAATAGGAAAATATGTTGGTTATAGCATTGTCAGAGAGGTAAGTGTCCTTCAGCCTAACCCTTAACCATGGTTGATAACCCTAACAAAATACAGGTTATTCCTATGCAACAGACAGGTGTGCCAAGGTGTGCCACCCAAAATTAAGACTGGCTCACCTAGATGTCATAGTGAGAAGGTGAAAACTAAACATGGTAGCACAACATGTGTAATGCAGAGTGGATGGGGGAAATGTAGGATTTCTTTCCTACAATAAACAGTTTAGTTTGGGTAATGTTAAAGTTATCAGTGATTTGTAATGCTGGGCAGCTGTTTTCAATGGTACGCATAATAAAATCAAGCAGCAGGATGATGGAAACGCCCCTGTCACTGGTGTCAGCTGAGAAAGAGCTTATTATATTATATTATATTATATATTATATTATATTATATTAGAAACTGAATTGATTCATTTTAGGGTTAATCCACACCCCAATATGATTTATGCCTTAGTCTACTGAAATCTGTATTATTATTATTATCATCAATATAGTATGTTATATATAAAGTAATTTATATAAGGCTTACAAAAAAATAGCACCATAATAATCTAATTCAGAAGTAATTTATTTTAATTGTTATTTAATTTTGTCAGGCCTACTGGTTTGAAGGGCTTTTTGCCATTGTACTTCTTTGATAGTCTCTAATATAGGACCTGCTTATTAATAGAGGCTACTACTCCAGTTCAGTCATAGTGCCATTTGTCTCTTGCATTAATGCTTTAATCCATTATTAATTTTGCACTGTCATTTGTGTTATATAAACAAATGAATTGACTGCACGATGGCTTCAGATCATTGTCACTGGCTCTAACAGAGGTGGTTTTCTCTCTCTGTGTCCTGTGGTCAGGCTTTATACTTTTGACCTTATTCGAAGTGCTCTTCTAGGTTGCTGCCACATTGTTGCATTGGTTGCAGTATATTTTTTACATTTGTCTTTGTATTGTTGCAAAGACATTCATACCTGGACAAGTAAGAGATAATAATACCTACTAGGTTGTGGGCCTCAAGCAACAAAGTTTATCTTAAGCATACCAACAAAACAGTAGTTCAGTCATGTCACTTTGAATTTTTGATGGGCCAGACTAAGAGCGGTTCACAAGACTCATCATGGATAAAAGAACAACAAGGACCATTCGTTACGTCGCCCAGATTTGAGCGTTACCGGGGCCCCACCCTGGAGCCAGGCCTGGGGTTTGGGGCTCGCAGGCGAGCGCCTGAGGTCTCTTGCTGTTGTTTGTGTCTACGGGCCGAACAGCAGTACAGAATACCCGGCCTTCTTGGAGTCCCTGGGAGGGGTACTTGATAGTGCTCTGACTGGGGACTCCATTGTTCTACTGGGGGACTGCTCACATGGGCAACGACAGTGACACCTGGAGGGGCGTGACTGGGAGGAACGGCCTCCCCGATCTGAACCCAAGTAGTGTTTTGTTATTGGACTTCTGTGCTAGTCACAGTTCACAGCTTGTCCATAACGAACACCATGTTCAAGGATAAGGGTGGAACCTAGGCTGGAGGTTGATGATTGACTTTGTCGTTTCATCTGATCTCCGGCCGTATGTCTTGGACACTCGGGTAAAGAGAAGGGCTGAACTGTCAACTGATCACCACCTGGCGACTTGGCAGACCCAAACGTGAGGGTCTGTTGGGAACTTCTGGCCGAGCCCTCTCCATCAGGGAGGTCTTCAACTCCCACCTCTGGGAGAAGCTTCTCCCACATTCCGAGGGAGGCTGGGGACATTGAGTCGGAGTGGACCATGTTCTCTGCCTCTCATTGTTGATGCAGCAGTTCGAAGCTGTGGACGCAAGGTCTCTGGTGCCTGTCGGGCGGCAACCCCCGAACCTGGTGGTGGACACCGGAAGTAAGGGATTGCAGTAAGGCTGAAAGAAAGAGTCCTGTCAGACCATGTTGGCCTGTGGGACTCCTGACGCAGTTGTCGGATACCAGCAGACCAAGCAAGCCATACAGCCCGGGCTGTCCTGTAGGCAAAAACTTAGGTCTGGGAGGAGTTCGGTGAGGCCATGGAGGAGAACTACTGGTTCGACCTCAAAGAAATTCTGGCAAACCGTTCAGGCGCCTCAAAAAGGTGAAGCAGTTCTTTGCCAACAACGTTTACAGTGGGGGTGGGGAGCTGTTGACCTCACCTGGGGACATTGTCTGACAGTGGAAGGAATACTTCAAGGAGATCCTCAATCCCACCGACATACCTTCCACTGGGGAAGCAGAGGCTGAGGACTCTGAGGTGGACTCATCCATCACCCAAGCTGAAGTCACTGAGGTAGTTCGCAAGCTCCTCGGCGGCGGCAAGACGAGACACACCTCTGCAACATTGCATGGAGGTTGGGGACAGTACCTCTGGAGTGGCAAACCTGGGTGGTGGTCCCTCTTTTTAAAAAGTGGGGACCGGGAGTGTGTTCCAACTACAGGGGGATCACACTTCTCAGCCTCCCTGGGAAGGTCTACGCCAGGGTACTGGAGAGGAGAATTTGGCCGATAGTCGACCCTCGGATTCGGGAGAAACAATGCAGTTTTTGTCCCAGTCATGGAACACTGGACCAGCTCTATACCCTCCGCAGGGTGCTTGAGGGTTTATGGGAATTTGCCCAACCAGTCCACATGTGCTTTGTGTATCTGGAGAAGGCATTCGACCGTGTCCCTCGTGGTATCCTGTGGGGAAAGTGCTCCATGCGAGTATGGGGTCGCTAAGGGCTGTGTCTCTGTACGACCGGAGCAGGAGCTTGGTTCATTGCATTGCCAGCAGTAAGTCAGACCTGTTTGTTTCCGGTGCATGTTGGACTCAGGCAGGGCTGCCCTTTGTCACCGGTTCTGTTCATAACTTTTATGGACAGAATTTCTAGGCGTAGCCAGGGGCGGAGGGAGTCTGGTTTGGGAACCACAGGATTTCATCTCTGCTTTTTGCAGATGATGTTGTCCTGTTAGCATCATCAGGCCAGGACCTTCAGTATGTACTGGGGTGGTTTGCAGCCGAGTGTGAAGCGGCTGGGATGAGAATCAGCACCTCCAAGTCTGAGGCCATGGTTCTCGACAGGAAAAGGGTGGCGTGCCCTCTCCAGGTGGGTGGAGAGGTCCTGCCTCAAGTGGAGGAGTTCAAGTTTTTCTCAGGGTCTTGTTCATGAGTGAGGGAAAGATGGAGTGTGAGATTGATAGGCGGATTGGTGCAGCCTTTCAGTCTTGATTAGTTATGCGGTCGGTGTCCCGAACTGTCGTGGTGAAGAAGGAGCTGAGTCAAAAGGAGAAGCTCTTGATTTACCGGACAATCTACGCTCCAACTCTCACCTATGGTCATGAACTTTGGGTAATGACCGAAAGGACAAGATCGCGGATACAAGCGGCCGAAATGAGTTTCCTCTGCAGGGTGGCTGGGCGCTCCCTTAGAGATAGGGTGAGAAGCTCAGTCACTCGGGAGGAGCTCGGAGTAGAGCCGCTGCTCCTTCACATCAAGAGGAGTCAGCTGAGGTGGGTCGGGCATCTGTTTTGGATGCCCCCTGGACGCCTCCCTAGGGAGGTGTTCCAGGCATGTCCCACCGGGAGGAGGCCCCGGGGAAGACCCAGGACATGCTGGAGTGTCTCTCAACTGTGAGACTATGTCTCTCGGCTGGCCTGGGAATGCCTCGGGGAATCCCCCGGAAGAGCTGGAGGAAGTGTCCTGGGGTGAGGGAAGTCTGGGCATCACTGCTTCAGACTGCTGCCATCCGCGACCTGGTCCCGGATAAGTGGAGGAAGATGAAGATGAAGATCTTCAGCAAGAATGAATGGGCTTGGGGCTGAGAGCTACAGAGAGAGTACGAAAGTAGCAACATATTAGTATAGAAATGTGCTATCTTGGAGTGGGTGTAATTGCAAATAAAAAGTGACTAACCAACCAAGAAATCAACAATTTACATAAAAGATAAGTAAACAGAAGAAGATCAGTGAAGACAACCAAGCTAAAAAGAGAGAATCAGTCCGAGTGATGGACTCACTTTAATTTTAAAAGTAAGACCACTAAGTGCCAAATTAAAAGGAAACGACGACACTTTTATGGATGTATGGCGGCCTCTGATGGATTACCTGCCTAAGGATCTAAGTGAAATTATCCAGAGGGGAAACACTGAATTAGAAGGTCCCAGACTGAGTTGATCGGTGATAAGTAATATTTCTTAACAGGTACAAGGACTCATATTTCTTTATTTGTTGTTAGGTTGATGTTTTTTTTTGTTTTTTTTCCCTAGCTCAGACCACTCGTGTACTGTACTTATATGCATTGGTGATATGTAAATTCTGAAAATAAAAAAAAACTGATTATTAAAAAAATAAATAAATAAATAAGACCACTCTCTACTTATCTTACTGACTACTGCTTTAAGTTCAAGCTCTAACCTTAAATCCACCTATTGAACAAATGAGGATAACCAATATGAGCCACTTTGAAAATAAAGTATCCTCCTCACACACACCACCCCCTGCTCATTATCCTCCCTGCATTTATGCATCCTGTCCTAATTAGAGTGCATATTATATGTCTGGTACTGGTGGTCTTTTTATTTTTTATCTGTTGTATTTATGTTCTGTGCAGCACTATGTTGTAAATGTCAGAGTGATTTTTCACCCAGACTTGAACCACTTGCAGCAGCCGGTTGTGTGGCAATAAAAAGAACTTGAACTTTTGCAGATAGAAGGTGGGAGAATATTTCTGGCGATGGCTGATATTTCAAATGTGAGCAGTTTACAGTGTCTCTAAGTTTGATGAGGAGTGGGAGACAGGTTCAGCTCTGAGAGAGTTTGTATTATATTAGTTACATTAAATGGCTAGTGCAGGTAGAAAATAGAATAAATACATTTCTCAATTAAATACCATCATATCCTTATTACATTTATATTGCATGCATATAAAATAATACTATTTGCATGAATAAAAAGCTCTAATGGGAAAATGAATGAGTTTGTGTAGCAGTGCATAAGATGTGTTTAATAATGCAAACAGTGCGTACATGTGAGTCTAAAGTTGTGCGATGCAGATGGAAGCAGCAAAATTTACTGTTAGGCTACAAAGACATTAGAGCAACTGAGGCACATTTAAGTGCTTACAGAAACACTTTAAACCAACAGTCCCACCCTGCAAACAAAGAAAATGGAAAAAAAATGGAAAAGCATAAGTGTGTGTACCGTATCCTCACATGCACTCAGGCTTGTGCTGATGTTTAAACTCACCCTTATTTTACTGTCAGCACCAGGGTACTCCTTTTCTTCTAGGGCCTCCCATCTCTGGTCAAACTTGGACACCAGAGGATCATCAAAATCAACAATCTGAAAGCCTGACACGTTGGCACCGCCATACTGGATTTTGGACAGATCCCCGTCAATAAAACCCTGGAAACATAAAATTGAGACTAAGATGTTATCTCTCTGGTATATGAGGGAATAGGAAGCATATAAAGTGATGAGAAAATCTTTAAATAAATGCAGAAGGTGTGAAAAAACTTACCAGATTGGCTATAATGTAATGGTAGCCTTTAACATGTCTGCCGATTGTGATGACCTGCAGACACACACATGAAAAATCAGAAGAAAAAACTACCACTGGAATTAATAATCAAGTCTTGGCATAATAAAAGTCTCTGAAACTGGTTCTTCTATACAATTTAGACTTTGCTCATACACTTTGAAAATGACTCACCATATGACTGCCAGCTATTTCAAAGTTTTTTTTTTCTGTTGTCATTATTATTTTGCAAAACTTTCATTGTAATTCCATAATAGACCAAGAGTGTGACAACCAGAGATAAGACAATCATAAATGTAATAATAGTTATACCCAAACAATACAAATCTACCATTATATTATAATTTGTCACTATGAACCCTAACATGGCTGACAGTCCTGGCCATTATCACTGAATAAAAAAAAACAAAAAACAGAGCTGTTAACAGTCTCATATACTGCTAGACAGAGATATCCACTTCCCTTATCAGCAGAGCAGCAGAAAAAAGCGGAAAATAAATATCTCAGCAATGTACCATTACAGTACCTCACAGAAATGACACACCTGTAACTAATCCTGCAGCTTGACTGGCACCTGCATTTGCCAGGGCCGCTACTTGAAGCAGATTTGAATAATAATGTCTCGTATCTCCTACGTAAATGTCTTTGACATAAAGCAAGAAACTTCCACCTGAACGGATTCTGTTTTTCGCCGATAAACAGGCACCGAGGCTGTGGGCATTGATTTCAGTCAGCATTCGCTTAAACAGACCCTGGCATGCTTTAAATGCTAATCGATAAGCCTCTCTCTTGGGTAAAAGGTGGAGTAAAAATAACCTGTTTATGTGCATCTGTTTTGCCTTTAATTGCAGTTTTGTTTACAGGCTAAATGACCAATTAGTGTAATTGTTATGGTGCCTTTCTACATCTGCTGGACTGCCGGGTCCATGTGACAACATTGTTTCTCTAAGTGCTGTATCAAATGCACACATTTTGGCTTAATATCACTTTTGTCCTACAGGAGTAATTAAAGGACAACAGGGTTGTTGGTATTTCCAAAATACACTTTCTTTTTCCTTTAAAACACTGCCGCTAATTTCTTAGGGATATTTACACCTCATCATGCTATTCTCACACAATGAGATATTATTCTTCCCTTCTTCTTTTTTGCTGTTTTCAAATGAACTATCATGAGCAAACACAATAAAGTTTTTATCAATTTTATGTTTTATTTGTGACCTGCAGCATACGGTGGCTAATGCTGGCAAACTTTAGATGGATGCTGCTCTGTATTTGACTTTTCTCTGTTATTCTGCACATTGACCAGTATTTAGCAAAAGTTAAACTGTCTCACATTTTCTAATTTCTAATTTAAACTCATTATGAAGACCTAGAAAACATAATCAGTAGATTGTGTTGCCTGACAGTAGTGTTGTATTGCAAAACTGCTAAACCCAAAGTAAAAAATAATGGAAAATACATAAAGAATAAGCAACCAAATCTATATCACACACACTTACTTAGACAATTATGGCATTACAAAATATTAGTGGATTCACCATGAAAATAGTAGATGGTGATGCTAATAATTTGCCTTTGCACGGCTTTGGAAAAGGGAAACCACTACCAGCTGCATATATTCAGTCATCATTTCATGACTGTGTAGTATTATAATCTAAGGAAGCAAAGCAATATCCAAACCATTATTCTCTCCATTTTTAAAAAAAAATATATATGTCATCTGTCCCTGAAAGTAAAGAGAGGATCTTAAGAAAAGACAATACACTAGCTTACTGGAGTTTCTGTCAAACCAGCAGCCACACCAGTGTTGACTGCAATCTTATATTTCATTTCAATTCAATTCAAGAATCCATAAACCACATAAATTTAGACTGGAAAAGTGGAAAAGAATGAAAAAACTGACCAAACCATACCAGTCGGACTCCTGACAGCATAGCATACTGCTGCTGTGAGGGAAATATTTCTACAGCTACAAACAGCAGCAGCATCCAATATTTTTTTAACCTGAATGCCATTTCACCTAACCTGTTTGAAAGTCTGCTGTCAGCAGTGAAATACAAAACAGTGTAACCTACTGTTATATCAAAGAAAGACAACACAACACCAAAAACTCAGTGCTAACACTACAACAAAGCTGTTAAAATAATGTTGACATCACACTGGTTCTATAGTTTCTCAATGAATTTATGCAGATTTAGGGCAAGAAATATCATACATCAGGTTAAAAAAACACATATTATAGATTGTCAGTTTGTTGTGGTAAAGATATGTCTAAATTTTAGATATAACAATAAAAAATAAATCAATAGGAGAGTCAAAATTGTGATATGTAGTGAGGCAGTTACACAAAGCAACACTACAATTTTCTGTGCTGGTCTTACAAACGAACCGTCACCAGCCTGCAGTATGTCCTGCTCTGTCAGCAGCTCTAAGCGACGTGAAGGATTAAAGCTCTGCACTCTACCTGCTCCATGATGTCTTTTACTTTGTCCTGTTCACAGTCCAGGATCACCCTCCTCTCTTTCTTGTTCTCCAGGTCCTGGAACAGCGAGCGGTAGGCCTCATCCTTCCTCTCATCTTTCAGGTTCCCCACGTTGATGGCCGTCACCTGCCACTTCCTCTCTGCCGCCGTGTCCAGAACAACCTGCAGTGTCGTCAGGCCTGAGGATGGAAATAAAGTAAAATTTCAACATTATTCATACTCTCTGTCTGACTGATTTGTCCATGGCATCCTTTGGTACTGATGACTTTTTGAGAACTGTTAACAAATAGGACAAATCCATTCAGGAGGGGGGGATAAAGGAGATACCATGCACAGTGTTTCTGCACAGTATCTGTGTCTCTTTGTTGGCTTCTTTGCACTGGATTCTTCATTTTACTGAAACTCTCTGACAATTTCAGGGAAATTTCTTGAGGTACACAATTTTGCGTGAGCTTATTATATGGGGCACAGTTACTTACAAGCCTTAGAAGTGGCCACAAAGTAGGGAAGTCATGGCAACAGAGTGAAAATGGCAGTGGTAGAGGAAGAAAAAATATGAAAATGACCTCAAAATGAACTCAAAACAAATTATCTGGCAAACAGGACTGATTTGAAACCACAGGTGGACTTTTTTTTTTTTTTTTTCTGCAGACTGGCTGCATTCACTGTCTGCTTATTCAAACCCTGTGGAGGTTTTACAGAGACTTATATAAAGAGCTCATCAAGATGAGTCACAGGTGCTCTGGCATGAACCCGACCAACATGTGGGAGGAAAGTGGGTCTAACAATACACTTGACTGCATCGACAGCAAAAGTTTTATATTGCTGACTTATGACTGCGTTTTTTCAATACGAGCTTTTGTGTGTTTTTCCTCCCAGTTTTCAAAACAGTTTAATTACTGAGGTCCATTTACATGCTTGCTCTGAGATTTTCACCTCATCAGACGCACCTAAACTTTCCTGAGTTATCACAGAACTGGTTATTTTCATTATTTCTCATTATTCTGAAGACTTCTTGAGAGTTTATAAAGTTAGAATGAACTTTCAAGCTCAGTGTTTAAACCAACACTGAGGACACAAATCCTCAAGTGCTCATCTGCCTGTTTGAAGGTCTATCGTTTATTGACAACTGACCAAAGTCACCCTGCTGATGAAACTCATACAACACGGTTGAGAGCTGCAGAACAAACAAGTAAACAGAGATCGTGGAGATCGTCTCGGCAAGTGTTGTTTCCAAGGTCAAGATTGAACTGTCAAGCTTAGTTTAATCATCGACAGTTCCCTTTCCCCACCGTTCCTTTTGCCTTTAGGTGTAGACAACCATGTATAATCCCTGTCCCTCCCTCATCCCTCAATGGCCTCCCACCAGTGACAATGAATAAAAGGCTGTAGACAACTTCCCCCCTGCTCTTTGTAGAAGTAGGTGTTAATTAAGCAATCATTGCATCAGTACAGTCCTACTCATTTTATTCTGCACCGGTAAAACAAAATAACACAGTGAAGAGCAGACACGTGCTGAGTAATCGGAGTAATTCAATTAAATGCAGCAGCTGTCCATCAGTCTGAAGTGTAATCTGTTAAAGGCAAAGACTACAGTCTCCATTTGAACTTATTTCTATCACCCTCCCTATCTAGTTTCACAGCCGAATCTCTGCCGATATTGATCCCAGCTCTGCAGAGGGCAGTTGGAGAGCGGTTTGATAAAAGGGTCGAGTGTTTCATTCCGCCTCGCCACGGTGAGGTGAATTACAGATGTAATCAATTTCATGCGACACGGCGGTGGTTTTTATGATGGTGGGGAGGAAAATGGAGGCTTGCAGTTTTATCTGAATGAACTATACATCATAATTACAGTAAGGTCATTATAGTGTGGTTAAATTTGACTGTTTCATCAATGCTTATTAAATGAGGCAATTAAAATTTAGTGATTTGCAGTGATGATAAAGCAAGGACAAAAGCTAAATGTTCGAATGAATGTTGATTCTGAATTATCTTGACTAAGGTTGAAATTATCATTTTACATGATTCGTTTCTTTGAGCTGTTTGTGAGGGTGGGCCTGTCCTTATATCAGGCATGTAAGTGTGCCTCTATATGCTGTCTAAACACCATTATAAAGTTATTGCTGTATTATACTGGGTGGGTTTTATATGGTTAATGGTATATACATAATTCTCAGAAAAGTGTCTGATGTAGCAGTCGCATTTGGTTAAAATCCTGTGTCACTCAAAATAAAACTGTACATTAACCAAAATATGAATAAGATGGCAATGATATCAAACACTCACAGCGCGCAATTTAAAATCAAGACATCAGACATCATCATCATCAGACACTTCATGTTCACGTGGTCACTGTTTTTGTATTATGCATTATTTTTTGATAACCACCACACTTGTGTAAATTGCACAGAAAATGTTCATTTCCTCATGGCAGATTTTCATTAAAACTGCATAACTAGACATCTAAAATATAGTTCTGGTTAACATTTTAACAAGTGCAACACTATTTTTTTTTCATCAGTTAAGTCTTACTGGTGAAATGGACCAGGAGTGAAAATAGCCACGGGCAAAAAAAAAAAAAGTGGTTTAACAAGCAGCAGATGTGGAGGGATCCAATGACCACCAGGAGCTAACTGCCCTGGCAACCACAGACCTCCAGAAGTCCTTTTCCTCACAGCCTACAACTCTGAACTTGACTCTGTAATTCCTGACTGTAGTTTTCTCTTTCAGCTGAGGCTAACCATTTCAAACAACCAATGCAAACAATTGAACCTCCAACGTGTTGAAGTAATGAATGTATTAGTAACTGAAAAAGGTGATCAAATTTGCTGTATGGCAGTAATGCATTTCTGCCCATGGTATGTAAAATGTAGAAAGACTAGAGTGGACTGATGACGTGTTATCAGTTTAATGTCCAACAACAGTTTCATGTGTTATCCACAGAATTAGCCATGATTTGATTTGGCTTTCTTTCCTCTCTAGATGTTGTGTACTTATTGTATCTGTACAATTAACCTTGTGATAACTATATAATAAAAACTCAACAAATTTATTGCTGTTCTAAATCCAACACGCAAACGGAGACTTGGCTCCACTGATTTCCTTTGCAGTTCACAGACTGCCATAAGATGCATATTACCCTTGGATAAGAATGGCTTATTATCACTTCACTAGTGTGTGAAGCAGCCTCTTCTTATTCAACAGTTTGATAAAGGTAATCGCAACTGTGAAGCAGAAGAGTAAACCATGACTTCCTTTTTCCCAGTGAGAAGATTATTTCTTCTCTTTTGGTGAGTGCACATGCAGCCAGCCTTGAGTGTAACAGCTTAACTTCATGCTCATTGATCAAGAACATCTCAGTGAGTTGATGTATGTGAATATAAGAAAATATGCATAATATGATGCAAAATTATTCAAATGAGGCAAAAAGGGGGCTTATAAATAATGCATAGAGGAAAGCAGTTCAATACCTACAATCACAGATACATATTAGCTATAATCTCTTTGCCTCAAACTACTGTCTCCTCACTCATCTATCGTGGTAAAGGTCCAACATTCGTCACCTCGGTATAGTTGTCCACTCTCTGAATATAAATATAAACTGAAGGACCACTTTAATCTATTGGTAAGGAGTTATAGACTGGTTGAAAGATATAATTGTGTCATTACCTGCAGTGTTGCCATTAAAGGAAGAACTTGGATCTGCAAATGGTGATTTCCTTATGAATAAGAAGTACTCATACTCTCATGGACATGACTTGACTTTCTACGATTTTTTAAAAATTCTTTCAATTTATTGAAAGGTATTTAAACAGGTCCAAAGGGCTTAAAGCTTTCCATTCAAATTCAATGAAAACATGTAAATGGATACATATAGTGTCAACAAAGTAAGAAAATGAGAAAAACCGCTATGCAGGCTTTGTTTTTTATTTTATTTTTATTTTTTTTTAATTAATGAGAGTAAAATGTTATCATGACTATTTACAACCCTGTTGCTAGTCAAAAATGTTGATATTGTCCAACATGCCATCATCGTTTAAGTTAATATGGTGAACCTTTTCAGCAAACAATCCTTATTCATACATCCACCACCTCATGAATTTGAACAAGACCAGTATCCACACTCCTTGTAACTTCGTTTGGCTTTCCACTAACTCCTGAGGGATACACATCTGTCTGTTTAGCTGCTAAACGCTCCACTGTGTTCACCAGCTCGGGCCAAGCTCTAACAGTAGCCATAACCACCGGTTCCAGCTGCAGGCAAGGTTGAAACAGCGCTTGGTTGGATGGCAATAGCTAAAGTCATAGGCACAGCAACAAAAGGGCTATAAGCAGGGCAAAAGGTGTGCTTTCCCATATGCTCACAGTTAATGGCTATGGTTACAGTCGGAGCTGGGCTTTCCTCAAAAAGCTCATAAGAGCTCAGTGGAACTTGACGTCACGAGTTCCTCACTACTGGCAACCCCTTTCACATATACTTCTGAATATTTGATCCACCGTTGGGTTAAAAACAATGACATATATAACACCTTTAAGACTTGAGCCTCACTAAAGACAGGCAACTCAACACTTAGATAAAATTAGAGAAAGGCAGAGGCGATGGTTAAAAGGCAGTCTCTCCCTCAGTACTTAAAGGAAACACTGATTCTGCGTTGGCTCTGAACGTTGACATCAGATGTAAATTATGAGAATCAAACTGAATTCCTAAGCGTACGAGGAATAGTGACAAAAGACCCAGGTTGAGGAAAAACAAAAATATGTTCCTGTTCATTCTTCGTTCAATTCCTGTTAATCCAAGCGGCATTGCTAAAATACCAAACATTTGGTGAGAGAATGCATTTCTGCAAGTCTGAGTGAGAACAAATCTGCGTTCAGCGAGCCAAAGAAATGCAAAAAAGACAGCTCAGAGTGCCTTTCCGCCCACATACGTACATCCATTATCTAAACTGACTTGCTGACAACAGCTGACAATGGTGGCGTTGGTTCATCCATTAGTCTCAATGTGCTAATAGAATTCATCATAACCAGTGGCAACTCTATTGCCGCCTCTCTCTGAGCTCCCCCTTTGACTGAGAAACACCCACACACATCCTTGCATCATTTACTAACCTGCTCAGTCACTTACAATCTCTCTCTCTCTCTCTCTCTCTCTCCCTCCTCCTCGCTCGTTCGCTCGCTCCCTCTCTCTCTCTCTCCACACTTTGGTTGCTATGGGAATGAGTGGATCACACTGACCTAATTAGACAGCCATGCATTGATGAAATATGCACAACAGGCCCTTTAGTGCCATCGCGGACGTACAGTAGAGACAGCGGGTCAGCACTAGCGTTAGCACGAGGACAATCCAAAGCAGCTGGTCGAAACCTGCCCTCTGATTTTTTTTTGGGTGAGGAACAGGATTTGAGCCCGCTGTCAGTCGGAGCAAAGCTGCCTGGGAAGATAAGCAGTGGATTGTGGGAGAAAAGGAAGAGGAGCGTGTGTAAAGGAATGAGAGGGAGGGCACAGCGTAAGGGAGATACTGTAGATAGATCAAATGAAGACAGAGCACGTGAGTATGAGGAGGGAAAAGGTGCAGTGGGTGAGTTTAAGTGATCGTAAATGATAGAGAGGTAAAGTGATACAGAGCAGTAATGCACTAAATCCCTCCTAAGCCACTGGCACTCTGTTCAGCCTAAACACCGATGCATAGAAAGTAGTGATCCCACTTCTCCAAGTAGATCCACTTCCTATTACTTTAAGCCACTCACTACATTATTTAAATGTTCCGGTAAGCCATCGCTGGGCGTTCATCAAGCATCATTCAGCGCCTTCGAGGTGCTTTTGAAAGTGATCCCGAAACGCCTCCTTTTAGTCTGAAAATAAAAATAATGAAAGATTTCCATTCTATAATGGGAAGTAATAAAGGGGCTTAGAAATGTAACCTGAAAGCTGAACATCCCTGTAAGACAGGAGAAAAAAAAAAAAAAAGACTTGATAGTGTTATTCCACTGAAAATGGATACCACTGAGGTCTTAATTCTATTCTTTCATTGCAATAACAGTATTAAAATAGAATGAAACTCTATCTGTAGAAGAGATTTTTCCTTTTCAGTGCTGAATGGTCTCTCTGTGCTGCAGGAACAATGACTTGTACCCTCGGAGAACAACGCTTGGTTGGATGGCAATAGCTAAAGTCATAGGCACAGCAACAAAAGGGCTATAAGCAGGGCAAAAGGTGTGCTTTCCCATATGCTCACAGTTAATGGCTATGGTTACAGTCGGAGCTGGGCTTTGCATTGTTCTCCGAGGGTACAAGTCGCAGAATCATGATTAGCAGACGACACGACGAAATGAGTTACATGACACAGCAAAGCCAGATAATGCACAAGCAGCTGTTGTGTGTTATTTAACCTTTCTGCCATTATCTGTCTTTACACGTGGCTTTCTTGCCCTCAGCTGCGTGCCATTTTACAGGAATATGTGCGATGTTCAGACACTAGATGTGAGTTTTAAGGCATGATAAAACATGTTTTGTGCGACGAACCTTTCAGACTGAAGAAAAATGTCTGCTAGAAAAATTTTAATTTCCAGACTTATATCAGCGTCGGACAGAAAAGAAATCACTGATGAAAGGGATCAAAGGATAGAGACAGAATAGATTTGAATATGAAGTAAGTCTGGATATTAGACTTTGAGGGTGGATAATTTTTCATCTTTGACTGCCTTGCACGAAATCAGACCATGATCTTATCCTGGATCGCAATTACAGGTGCACAGGCCTGGAGACAGTTTTACTTCTGCCTGCAACATTTTCACATATTTCATAAGAAAGTCATATTTTTATCAAGGACACCAGTATTTCTCTATTAATGACTTTTGTTTATTTCGAAGCGGCTTTTCATCTCGTGTTGATTTTGCTGGTCCCTGTGGACAAAGACATTAGTGTTTCACTTAACATTAGGTCAGACTCCCTGCTGCATCGAGACTATTTCCTCGTGCAGCTCCAGAAACAGATCTTCAGTTGGCGGCTGAAACAACTAGAATTCAGCTGAAGCAAATCCAAGCGCAATTTAGTCTGATATTGCGGAAAAATCTTACCCTTGGGAAGGGAATTAAGAATAAATATTAGATTCTAACTAAACTTGGAACTGTTTCATAACTAGTTAAAAACTCCATAGACTTTTAAATATGCAGACTTTCAGCAAGCATGGGGAAGGATTAATAATGTACCAGCAGTGAACGTATTTTTCTATGTATATGTGAGTATTTGGCACAATTTGCCAAAGCCCCTCAAAAAAAAGTATTTGTACTGATGCCAAACCGGTTTCCAAAATATACATTTAGAAATGCATTAAAGATAATCCCAAATTTATAAGTTCTGAATCTAAAATTTGATATAGTAACTTCAAAATCTGAAAAGGATAATTTTGAGGCAGTTTTAGATGCTTTCTGTTGTTACTGAGTGAAAATCCCAAATCACTTAAATTCCAAGTAAACATTTGCACAGGAGACCAATGAGAGTTCTGCTTTTCAATACAAACTCTTTAGTAAGAATCACTCCATCAGAAGAAGCCCAGCTCATTCCCAGTTGAAGGGTTTAGATGCCATGACTACAGGAGTAATTACATACAGAACTGTATTTTCCTCTTGTGTCTACCACTGTAATGGGCACACAGTTTTAGCTGTGAAGCCAGGTGCACCTTTTTTTCGTACTTGGTGTTCATATCACAAGCACATAATGCAAACAAATCACACCTCTACGTAGAACGAGTGCGGAAGTTAACATCTGCAGGGCACATCACCTCTAGTGTATGTCAGAGAAGACTCTGGCTGCCTCCCTTCCCTTTGAAATTACATAAAACAGACTCTCAAACACAGCAGGCGCTGTGGTTGATTGCATGTGACAAGCTGTTTGTCAGGAACCACGGTGCCCTTTACCCAGATTCACCTGCACTGTGTTACATGCATGGAGCGTGTTTTGTGTATAATGGTGGTGTCTGTGTTGAAAGAAGCAGTGTGAACACAATCTTTGGATTGTTAAAATCCCCCCCCCCACCCCCCTTGCTTTTATGAAAGACATGTAATCATATTAGACAATGTCATGTTAAAATGAAAAGAAAACATATCATTTTCAATGAAGGTAGAAATCATCGTGTGATTACACTCTGTCATGCTCTCTCAACCTCATGTCCAACATCTGCACCACTTTGTTTAAAAAAAGGTAATTTCACAACATTGACTGGTGGCAACTTTTGAGGAATCAGGATCAGACACTTCCTAAAGAGCCAAAATGGTGTCTGTGTCTTACCTCGGTCGCTGTCGTACAGGTAGGCAAACTTGTCCCACTTGTAGTACTCGATAAGGCTGAGAAGGGGCCCCTTGATATCTGGTCGCATCTGGATGATGAACTGCTGATTCCCATCCAGGGGGAAGCTGGGCGTTATGAAGGAGACGTGGAGCGTGCCGCAAAAGGACGTGATGGTGTTGACAGACTTCTTGTCATAGAATCCGAAAATGGCGTACACTCCTCTTGAG
This sequence comes from Scortum barcoo, assembly GCA_023238725.1. Lineage (NCBI taxonomy): Eukaryota > Metazoa > Chordata > Actinopteri > Centrarchiformes > Terapontidae > Scortum > Scortum barcoo. Next base: position 6,018,103 of record CM041554.1, read on the forward strand.
AACTGTGAACAGACTGAAGCAGAGGAAACGGGTTTGTTAAATTTTGTTGCTTGATGTTCAACACAAATCCTCTAAATCTTGATGCCTAGTAGGTAAAGAGCTTGTTGTAGTTGAGTTTTTTTCTTTCACACCAGGAGTCATTTTGTCACAGCCATCACATCATTCCTTTACAAAACTTACTCTCGACATTTATTTGTGATGCTTTTAGAGCATCATGTCATAACTCATGACAATGTACATATATCCAAGACCTTTATTACAATCCTTTAGTGCACATTAGGGCTGCACACAACTATTAAGGGATGCCTCTTTCAGTTTCCCTTGCAGCTGATTAATGGATAGCTTTTCCATAAGCACTGCCAGGGGAGCGCTCGTATTCAACAGGAAAAGATCCACTGCGCGCCAGTAACTCTGTGAAACTTTTATGAGTTGCCCTCTGAATTTGTGATACAGTGTGAATAAGCGATGTTGTATACAAGTCAAGCATTCGCCGAAACTGCCCATTAATTCTTCATATGGTCATCCATCTGTGCTGTGCCATGATACGCTCTAATGTTGCTGTCTTGAGTTTGATTTCAGCTCAGGCAGAAAACCAATTTCAGCCTTTTCCTGTGAGAATATGTTGCAGAGCATATATGCTACAGTGCACTGCTTCAACACCACCTATTAGCAGTAGATGTGTCCATGGTAGAGTATGTAACATTCATAATACATATTCCTTAGAGGTTATTAAACCTAAGTGACTGTCTTTGTTAGGATCCTTTCAAGAAATGCAACCAGTATTTATAATGACTCAATGCGTTTGCATTGCATTGTTTGTATTTTGTCCTCATGTTGTTGACTCAAAATCACCTTTGTTCAATAATTCATGACCCATGCTCAGGTACATGCAGTGTAGTACCTTTGCTGGCCTCTAACATTCATTATGCACAGACCAGAAAAGGGCACCATGGACTGAAGGTAAACGAATACTCAGTGTCTAAGTAATCCTGATGATGCAGGTTGTTTCTCAAGCATTGCCAGTCAGGGTCAGCAGATTGGCATGTTGCTTGTAAATGCTTAAATGTAAGTTAATCAGGCTTATTGACTCTGACATATTTGTCCTCCAGTGTAATTAACTAATAAATCCTTTCCTTTTCCACAATATAACCGGGATGACTTGCTGACACAGGGAGTCCACAAAGATATTAGCCAGCTTGGTTTAAGTACTGAAGGCATCCTGCCACTTTTGCACTGGCTGTGGCAATTATCGCTGATGAAATCCAAACATGGTGGGATACATAAAGAGTGATTGCTGGGGCTGGACAAGAGGAAACGACATCAACAGACATGCATATATAAGCTTCACTCTTCAGCCTTCATGTTAAGAGTGGATGTTTCGGAAAGGTTTACTCAATCCCCGCTTTAACGCTTCACACGTACACACAGTAAGTAGTCTTTACAGCCACTTTCTTGTACTGTTAAGCACCGAGCAGCTTCATTAGTGGAGTTTGGGTCGAAATTAACAGCAGCTCATTAAAGTTTGTCTCCGGCGAATGAATCAAGCAGTCTGCAATATTCGGTCTTCATCTGTTCTCAAACTTTGTCCCTGCTGAACGAGACAGACTCACTTGGACCATGAAGAACTTAAATTAAACTAGAACTAATTCCCCCTGTCTCCAACAGAGCCGTTGGAGGAGTTATTTCGGCTACCCTTGGTTCCTGAAGTAAAAGTCCCATTTATTTTCTGCGCAGACAAAGGTACGGTTCTGATACAGGTGATCAGCAGTCGGAGCAGTTTAAAGGCTTAGATTGCCAATACAAAAGATGAGCTTCTGTATCAGAAAATTCCTGGTTCTTTCATCAGAAGTCAGATGTACAAGCCTGTGTGTGTAAAACATTAACCAGAGAAGCTAACAAACACTCTCCAAGTGCATATGAGTGCATCTCACCAAGCTTGAGATTGCGTTTGGTGCGATGATTCTGTAAGATGTAACAGAACAACAGCCAGAAGCTAAAAAATTGAATTGAATTTGCTGCCGCTCTGATTCAGGCCTCCTCTCCATAGCAACAGCGGCTGAGGCTCACTGATGTTGTAGTACTTAGAGACGGAAAAACATCTCTTAGGAGTGATACAATAATTAAAAGTGTTGGCCATAACGCAAAACAATAGAATTATTACATTATCCAGGTGATCCCTGGGTGTCTATGTAAAAGGGCAATGAGGATGTGATTAATAAAAAAATATATATATAAATCCTGAGTGGATAAAAATACTCCTGTAATCTGCATCCTTTCCCACTTCACATTAGTACGATACAGCATCCAGCCCCTGACTCGATGCATGCCACTGTACACAATGTGGTAATATAAAATAGACAAGGATAGTAACAAATAATTACGAAATATTTCTGGTTATTTAAGTTTAAATACTGTTTCACCTCTGAAATGTGCTCTTCTCCAACTGTAAATGTCAGTGATGTCAGGGTGTACTGACTCACCCTAACGTGTACTTCTACATCACTGCTGCAAGGTGAGACCACAGAAGGTCACCAAAAACATTGATTTTTCTGGTGTTAAGTTGCTTTTTGATGAAAAGTAATCAAAATGTATTGCTGGTTCATGCATACTTGGTATCTACTTTGGTAATTTACCATCCTTTGGTAAGTGAGCCCCACAGTTTAAGAGTAGGCTGAATGCTTTACTCGAGTACAGCAAGTGATATTTCACTTCACTTCAGACTACGATTTTCTACTTAGTCTGGGTTATTCAAATCATTCACCCCATAATCAAAATCCAGCTTCTCAGTCCTTAAGGCTGCTTCAACCCCCGCTGCCTTTTACCCCTCAGAGTCCCGAAACATGCAGAGCTCATCAAGAATGGGCCAAGACAAGCGGGGGCAAGGCCAGCTTTCATCCACTGCCAGTATTCATGTGCGTCCAAAATCTTTACCGATCCATTGGCTCAAGCAATTAAACGTTCATCTCAGTCATCCAAGACGAACCATTAACAGCAGCCCGATCACCTCAGTCTGTGGCAGTGTTCCTAATCTTTTTAGCAGATGACGGTGGCCGGTGGTGTGGCCACAGAGAGCTCAGACCTCACTAATCTAATTTCACTTTTGTCTAACTGGGAGCTAATTGAACCCAAAGCGTGTCATTTGTTAACCGTCACAATCTAATAGGAAAATGATTCGGTACAGCTCAGCGAAGAGGATGAAATGCTCCTCAGAGGCGAGGGTAGGTTACATGTTAAACAAACCGTGGCGCTCTTTTCATGGATAACAGATGCCTGAACTGGGCAAAGCCTGAAACAAATGAGAACAGTGCTCAAAGGTTTTCCTCAAATTCGGTTTCAGGAATAAAAATTCCATAATCCGGACTGATTTTGCTCCCAACAGATCTGAAACACATTTATTTTTGATTTTCAGATTTTTGATTTTCAGATTTTTTTTTGTCTAAGTTTCCTGCTGCAAAATGAAGTTAACCACCTTAATAAACAACGATTACATCCTTTAGTGATGAGCACAAAATTAGTACTGGTACTGGTTATTAAAGGAAAAATACTAAGAATACTAAGAAAAAAATACATTAAGATTTTAAGATGAATTTTCAGGTTTTATTAGAAATAAACTTTTTTTTTTTAATGATGAAAATACTGATGATACTGTGTGGTGCTCTGTCTAGACAAAAATGTTGGACAATATACAATCAGTTCTTGCCAGGAAAAAAAACATTTATGCATATATTAAACTCCTCATCCTTGTATATTCTGCAGCATTACGTCCCCTTTATTACTTCAGAATCTACTGCCACTGAAATAGTCATGTCTTTGTGTGTTTAAGTCACATTTTGTACTGCAAAGCATGAGAATAATGGGACTTATAACTCTCCCCCTGCACAACAAAGCTCATATTTCTTTTTAGGAGAAAAAAAACAAAAAACAATGACATAGATCATAATAAATATATCCCAGCACTCTTCGTTGCCACCCCCTGAAGCTAATAGAGCCGTAGGTTTTCCTTCTTTCTCTGTGTCACGCCCGTCTATTGTCAGGTTTCTAAGGCTTTCTTTGCTGACACTCTCTTGCTGGCGAGCTTGCTGAGTTTGCCCAGGATTAAAACTCTCTGAACTCATGCTTAGAGACTGGATATCCATGACTGTGCTGCAGCTTATGCCGGAGCAAACAGTTTGACAACATGTTACTTTACTACCAGATATGATAATTCACATCCAGAAGCGATGCGCTGCCCATTTCTCTGCGCAGCGACTGTTCAGCGAGGATAGTGAACCGAGAGGTTTTTAATGGACGAGACATTTACGCGCGCCTCTTTAATGAGGAAATTTTAACGTTTAGTTAAGGAAGAAAAGACGGCCACAAACAGTAACTATTAGAAACGGTGAGGATTGTGGAAAAAAGCCATTAAGCCTCTGTCACATCTGACCGCTCTTCAGTGAAACCAGAGTGTGTTTGCCCTCAGAAATCCCCCTCCCCCCGAACACAGTAAAAGGAGTTACTGGATAAATCTTTTTTTCTAGTGTTGACGAGGTCATCCTAATTAGGCACCATGAGCAAAATGTTGAGACAAATCTTATTATTGCTCACTGCTGGGTCTGTAAGCTGTGGTACGGATCCAGTTTTCCCCCTCTATATTTCTGTTCAAAGAGATAAAATGCAAAAAAAAACATGCAACTCTCACTTAATCTGGGAATGTATAAGTAAGATAAATATGCTGTCGACTTGGGGAGTTGTAATCCTAACATTGTAGTTACAGACAATTGTGCATGTACGCTTGTGCATGTGTGTCTGGTTTGTCTGTATGCCTGTGGATGTTTGAGCTAGTTGGTCTCAAAATTCCTCTTGAAAATGTTTAATTCTTTCATTCTGTGAACCAGCATTGTCAAAGGAAAAGAGCCTTTTGATGAGGATAATGTAGAGCATGAGATGTATTCCTCAAAGAGAAGGCTGTACATGAAGATCAAGAGCAGGGCACAAAATGGTGTGTATTTTGGTTCGTATTTATTCGGCTGCATTTAAAATGTCACTAAAAATATTAGATTATATTGAAAAAAGAACAAGTACCTCAGAACAATAGCTTTTTATGATGCTTGCATATGTTTTTATATATACACGTGCTGCCTTAAAATAGAATTGTTTTCTTTCTCCACACACACACATGCAAAGATAAAACTGCCCATGGTTTGCATAAGGGTTGTGAGCACGATCCATTCATGCATTGGATGCCCCCGATGAAGGAGATACTTCCAACCTTCACATTATTGCAGAAATCAAGTTGCTGTTTTGAGGTTTACTGACTTTCATTAAGATATATAGAGAATTGTGAGTTTGCTAAAAAGATCAAGGTTCTGTTGATGGGCTCATCAGAAGCGGCATTAAAATATAACATTCAAATTTTCAAAATACAACACGATGAGCTCACACCGTATCAACAAGCAAAGTGACGGCTTTAACTTCAACTGGGAGAGTAAACATTTCCCGCAGATATGTTTAAGGCCCTGGTGGCATGAGCAGAGGAGAATAAATTGTAAAATATTTATGTCTCAAAATCTGCATTTTGTATATTCATATATATTCACTGTGGTAATTTGACATTAATCAATGGACTGGTTTGACACTGATCTAATGTGATCTAAGGTGATCTAATGTAAATAATTGAGTAAAATATCATCTTTGATAAAACAGAAATGAAATGCAATATCTGCTGTCTGTATCCCTGCAAGGTCAAAGAAAAAGTTTCATTGAAATTTTCCATGGATAGACTTTATATGCTCAGTGCATGACAGTTGAAGTACAGCAGCATTAAACAGTAAACAACACAAGCCATTTGCAGTTACATTCATTTTGTCTGTGCTGGCTTGTCTAAAGTTGGGGTCTGATTCGTGGCTGGACTACAGATTCATCAGCACCTAGATACTCAGCACTTATCAGATACTCTGTGGTCATCAGAAGGTCCTAATCACCTCATTATCTCCAGCATGTTAAATTTGTCGCAGCAGTGACTCTGGCACTGTGCATCACCTTCCACGGAGAAGGTGCACCCTGTGAAGTATATTTAGCCGTCCCAATTAGCTGACCTCGTTTTCACCACCATGGCACTGAAGGCATCTCCTCCACTGTTTACATCACTGCTCTGTCACTGATCAAAGATTAAACCTGCATAAATTAACAGCTAATAAAACCCCACATTCCACTGACATCTAATATGCCTTGCATCAGTGTGAAACTTTACAAGAGGAAGAGATACTGGTAAATTATTTGGTCTTTAAACAAACATTTTGAATCCTGTGTTCACTTTTTTGCAAATTCACTTGCATATGAGTACAGAAAGACTGATAGTAAAGCCATTATTTTAATTTTCATGTTTAAAAATGTGAAACATTTAGACCTATACTTACTTAGTGGTATAGGAAATGTTGGCCTCAATTAGCCCTTGTAATTAAGAACTTAAAAACATAGACAATTACTATTACTAGTATTTACTAGTAAGAAGATGTTTGATTGCAGGCTTTACAGTAGGCTTCTAGTGATCTGATATTTAACAGAACACCAACAGAGTCCCAGAGCACCAGCAAAATGATGAATCAGTTTAACACACACACACACACATAGACCACGTCACCGTGGTGATGATCATCAGCAGTCCAGTCACAGCTAACAGAACTGACTGTTAGATATCTCACCCTCTCCAACACTCCTGTTCTCACCAAAGGGAAAAGGCCTCTGGCCTTTTATGTAAAACTGATCTGTCACCAGTTGGCGAGACAGCGTAAAGCCGCCACCCCTTCCGTCAGAGCAACCTGAGCACATGTGTCACTGATAATAGCTGCTGCACAGCTAGATTTTGACCTTATATCATATCTGCAAAAAAAACTGGGCAAACTTGGAGGCTTGTCTGTGTCCTCCGAAACAACATGACTGCTCCAAAAATAACTCGCAAGGGATTTTCAAACTAGCAAGGCATTGTGCAGGTATAGTTTAAGCAACTAAAGCTGCCACATTAGGAAGAAATCCCAAGACATTTTGCATTATAACATCAAATTTTCTACCTTTGACACCAAATGAAAACATACTGCAAATTGTGTTGTTTGGTTCTTGAGAATAATATTACCAAAGAAGTCTACAGCCAGAGTCTCATAAAAGTTTTATTCACATAGAAGGAATTGTGTTTTGTTTCATTTATATTTTAAAGATATAAAATGTTCACTTTAAGCATATTTCATTTGTCAGTCTTGTGATATCTGGTCCTCATAATAAAGTCATGATTTATGTTTTAATGGTTACGTTAAGCTAACTCAAACCTTTTGTTCACTTTTTTGTGGAGAGATTCACTCTCATGTCTGCTATCTAAGTGTGTAGCTGCAGCTGGTTAGCCTAGCTTAGCATAAAGACATCTAGAAAGAAAAAAAAACAGCTATGCTGACTCTTTAAGGTCCCTGCCTACCAGCACCTCTAAAGCTCACCATTTGCCATGTGCATGAGAATGACTCATTGTCATCATCACACTATATTGAATTGATTGTTTCTGCTTCCTCCCAGGCAATAGACAATTCAAGCATGTGAAAAAAAAATCACGTTTCAGCTCTCCTGGGTGATCTCCTCCTCTCTGTCTTACACTGCTGTAGGTGAAGTAAGGGCAGCTTAAAGATACTTGCGAAAACCAAAATCAAAGCTGCCTTCCTAAAACACTCGTGTAATACCAGACTCTTTCTTTATTAAGTATTTGCTTCGCTATCATCGTACCTGAGAAAGAGAAAATGGACAGAGACGCTTCTGACTTGAGGCTCTGACACAAGAGACAATTTGGAGACTTTCATCTTTTCTTCTCATCTCAATTAACACGCTGTTTAGCCCTCAGCTGAATTCCTATTCGCACATTTCCCAAAGGATTTCTTTAGGTAAAAGGATTAAAAAAGACCCGATGTGCTTCACCTGGCTGGAACCTGCACCACTTAAGGAAAGCAAAATATTTATCAATAACCTATAAAATTTATGGAGTGTGGGCAATGTTTCATAACTTCTAAGAGATTTGTCTGCAGCCCATAAAGGCTTGATCTGGTTTCATTCCCTCTGTAGACGGTTGCCAAGGTAACATATTTCAGCCATGTTCCCTCACTACACTGCAGAAAAAAATCACCTTGGCACATCATTTCAAGTAGTGTTGAGGCTTTTGAATGTCATTTTTATGAAAGCAAGTGAAGAAATCAGCCAAAGGTTGCATCCCTGCTTCACTTGTTTCTCAAAATCTTCACAGATACTACGCATGAAATGATTTGTTTTAAATGAGTCATGGAAGAAACTAACTTCTGCAAATCTCATCATTAGCGAATCCTTTCATTGGTATGATACATGGCGTGCATGCATTGCGGGCTGTTGCCGGGGTGATCGCTCTCAGTCACGCTCTTGAGTGGCTGGTAGGAAGACTTCTGGGAGGTGTCACTGTGGGCCAGCGAGGCGCACTGGGAAGTGTTTTTGTCCGCCTTTGAGCAGCTCTTCCGGCAGCTGGTTTCTAGAAGAACAGTGCAGCTCAGCTCCTATCAACTTCTGACCCCCCCCCAACCACCACCACCACCCTCCTCATCTCCCATCCCATTTCTCTCTGTCTCCTTCTCTCGTTCTCCCTCTCCTTTTGTTCGCTGACTTGTTTCCTGGAGGCTTTCTGACGGCTGTGGATGGAGGAAGGAGCTTTCACAAGTAAGGAGTCTGATGAATGCTCTCTATACCAAAGGCCCGATATGCGATCGCTGAATGTTGCAGTCGTTATTTCAGCACTGCCTTTTTGTTGTTATCTCTGCACTTTTGAACACTTCACAAGTTGCTGAAGAGGGGGGTGGGGGGGTGAGGAGTGACTGCGTGTGGAGCCTCGAAAGCTGCCTGAGCGGCTCTTTATTGATTAAGACCGCTGACGAGAGTAGCTACATCACCTGCCGCTGATGAACAATGCACAATACACTTGCCAGCATCTCTCCTGTGAATTCTGAATCAATTTAAGGTTTACAACAGCTCCACTGATTTCATACATCAAAGTCAGTTTATTATTCATGATTAGATCACTTCAGCCGGTGAAAATGGTTGTATAATTCGGTGCCTCTGGAGGAGCTTTTTCAAGTCTGACAACGTAACCCAATTGATGTCAGCAGGGTTATCCATCTTTCTAGTTTGGAAAAGTCTTTTACAACGTCCTCTACAACCAACTCTGACAAAAGGATGCCATCAAGTTACACTGGTGTAGGATGCAGGGTTTTTGGAGCCTGACCAATAATAAGGCATTAAACTGATAGATCTACTTCTGTTTTTGAATGGATTTTAATCCTTATTATTTCCTGGTTCAGGCGTTACAGGGTTAATATGAAATTCTGAATTGTTTTCTTTTATATAAAAAGCAAAAAAGCAAATTTCACAGAAACATTAACTACATGGGGATAAACAAAATAGTGATCTCTACTATGTTTCTCGACGCATCTATCAAAGGGCCACAAGTCGATCCACATATTTTGTCTCAAGATGTTGCAGATTTTTTAAAGTTGTTGTTGTTTTTGCTTTTCAGGTTATTAAAATGTATAGTGGAAATTAGTTCCTCCTGCGTAAATAAGGTGGTTTTGCCCTTTTCCAGTCTTAAAGAATCACTTTTTTGGCTAACTTCCCATCACGTAGGAGAGAGATGATAAAGTGTCCTCTGAACAATTGAAAACCATTCTGTTTTCAATCTGTCTCTTGCGAGCCCCCTGAAGTTATGAAAGTTCAATAAAAATCTTTTAATATAACAGCAGTGTGAGTTGTGGCGTAGTTTATGATCTCTCAAAAAGATTAATGCAAACTGCAACTCTTGGCCCATAAAGGCTAATTTGAAGCTTGTTAACGATAATTATCTTTTTATTTTTATATTTCCTACTTTTAAAAAAACACAAGACTAAGATTCAGTAGTCCTTCATGTCTTGGAGAAACACTATGTTGTTTTGCTGGACACCAATCCATCGCACTAAGCACAATGCAGAAATCTTCAGCCATATTGATTCTGCAAAGTCAGCCAATACATTACACACGGCATCTCCGTCCACATTTCATCTGCCTCCTGTAATAAAACACATCGTATGTCCGCTAACCTTTGGCGTAAATAGCAAAGCAGACTTTGGATCTGCTGTTATATGTTCTAATGATCTTGGAACCTGCCAAAGCAATATTAGTTACATCCATAAAAACAGAGCTTCATCCAGCATCTGAGGGAGCAGCTGCCATAGCAACCAGACCCTCAGTGTTTGCCAAAGATGAATAAGAATCAACTGAGAGGGACAAGGCAAAGCAAAGAAACATTAACGCACATGATCCTATGTTTGATGGGACTCACATATCACAGGTAAACTGCATATTGGTATTTTTAGGTTCATTGCATGGATGTGCTAAACACTTTTTTTCTCTCTTCTTTCTTTCTTGTTTCATATTCCTTCTCTCCCACGCCTATTTTTTTTTCCTTCTGCCCCTTTCTATCTCTCATTAGAGAAACCAAAGAGGAGAATAATGGGGCTGTGAGACACTCCATCAAAGAGAAGTTGCCACCTTCACCTCCCCGGGTTGCTCAAGATGACCTCAGACCTTTCATCAGCTCATAATCTCCATCTCCACCCCTGACTCATTCCCTCATCCTTGACCCTGAGTTCATCACCCTGTCCATGACCTTCACACAATCCATCCATCCATCCATCCATCCATCACTTCAACACCTGAGTTAATACATTCAGATACATTCAAAAGTGTAAGCACATCTCTCTCTGTTCATTTCATTTCTCTCTGGCCATTGAACCACATTAGGTTGACTTAAATCATACAGTACATTGTGCTGTGCTACCATAATACACAAATAAAAGCTGACTGGGTAAATAAATAAATAATTTTTTTTTTTTTAAATGAGCAAGGTAGGAATTACTAGTACTTTTATAGCTCATATAGAAAATTTGGTATGATTTACATTTACACAGCGATAATGAGCACGATTCCATTAACTTTTCTGAGCAAGCTTAGCTTTTAATCAATAAAAGTCAACATTTCCTGCAAAATTGTTTGATTTTTGCACAGCATCGGAAATGGGAACTAAAATGGGAGCAGATCAGAAAACATGGGAGGTTTCTCATTTGATAATTAAAACATGCATATAAATGGATGAAATTAGAAAAAAAAACAGCATCAGAGGTAAATGAAGTAAATTGAAAAAAGATCCTGGCCTCTACTTTAAAAAATTTTGATTATACAATACAATACAATGTAATGCCATAAGATGCGATGATACTATCTATTGTAGCAGAGGATACGATATAATTAAAGATTTCTGAATGTCAAGACAGAGATGATGAGATGCAGACTAGCTGTTATTTGCATGAAACATCCTTCTGAGAGGAAGATGGCAACTCATTTTTTTTCATACACAGTGCTCTCCTGTGCTGTTTAAAACACTTTTGACATTGTGTCTTTGTTAAAGCGTACACACTTTGAATAAGTGTCAGTAAAAAGTCTTGTCGAAAAAGATGGAGATTACACAACACCCGCACTTCAAAAAGGAAGCAAACAGACTCGTGACCTTCTGGAGGCCTCGGTTTTCAACAATAAAGCGAGCATTAAAAAGTAAAATTGAGGTTGCAAATGCAGTCCTTTCATGGGGTTTGATGTCTTCCTGACTGAGGGGGATTTTCATGCAAATCTGACTATTTCTGACAAACAAGCCTGTTACACAGAAGGCTGCTTTGTTTGCTTTGCTCTGTGCAGGCACGACACAAAACTGAACCTGTTATGTTGACAGGACACTGGACCATGACGTACGTTTATTTCCTCAGCAGTAATCTTTTTGCATGGCTGAAAAGTAAATAGCATGCACAGTATAGCAGTGTATTAAGGTATTAAATGTGATTAGGATAGTAATGCTGTAAAAATTGTGAGGATTACGGATGGTTTTACTCTCAATTGGTATTTTCCTGTTTGTTCAGACGTTCCTTGATTGAGAGCGTATTGTGGGTGAGTTGATGATAAACTTAGAGAAATATCTACAATGAAGTGTGGATAATGAATCTGTAATAAGTCAGCATCGTGATGACCATTGGAGTCCTCCATTGTCTAGATATCTTCCCTTGTCCATGTTTTAATGTCGTCTGTTGCTATTTTATTGAGTTGGAGCGGAGATCAGAGTGTAAAAATATACTTAAATAAACTTGGTTATCAGACCAGGGATAGCACTGCACAGATGACTGTTGGAAGGATTTTCATGAAATTTTGGTCACCAGAGGATGAAGCCAATCAACTTTGGTGATCCACTGAATTTCCTTCAAGCGCCTCCATCAGAAAAAATATCACAACATTCACCTTTTGCAGAGACATTCATGGTTCCTGGATGTTAAATCGTAATGACTTTGGTGGTCATGACTCTTCCTCTAGCTCCAAAGCGAGGCTCAGATCTGTGTTTTGTAGTGCTTCTCAGTTTATACTAGTGAGATTGTCTTGAAATCTGGCTGCCGAATAAAACCAGTCTCCTAACTTTGGTGATCTCTTGACTATTGTATCATCATCAGATCAAAATGACCTGAAAGTATTTATCCAGTACTTCAGTTTATGACCAAATACCAAAAAAATGAATGACACTCCCATCAACCTCAGCTGTAATTGGCTTTTAATGCTAATGGTAAACATTACACCTGCCAGCATCTTAGCATTGTCATTGCTGGTGAGTCTACCTAGATTTTGCTGTCTTGCTTTTTCTGACAACTATCATAAACTACTTTTGTAAAGAGCCATGCATTTAACCAGGTTACAGGCCTGAAAAATCTCTGTGTCCATCAACCGAAATGCATTTAGGCAGAGCAAAGGGAGAATAAAAGGTCAGAATTTGGGTGTATTTTATTGAATGTAACACTATTACTTTGACTTCCCCCCGGCGAGCTGGAAAATGTCAGATAATTTATGCAGCTTCCCCATTTTTCCCAGTGTTTCTCCTGCTGTTTTATCACAGCAGGGGGGATGTGGAGCTGCTAAGAGATGTGAGGTTTTTTTTCAATTTGTGTCATTTGGAAATGTTTGTGCTGGACTTGACTGGTCTCTACAACACACCCCCATGTTCCAGACTCAGAGCCTGTATATGGACAGTCTGTCTGCTTCAGGTCCATCAGTCTCTTGTCTAGGTTTACTTTCACTGTGCTGAAATAGGAGATGACAGCTGGGAACAGTGTAGAGTTGCCTCTTGCTTGCTGCATCAGTGTGTGAGCGGCTGAATATATCTGCTCTGAGTGTGTGTGTCTGTTTGTTAGCCCTCTCTTTCAGACACCTGTTACAAACAGTGGTCTCACCTGTCAGCAGGCAGGGTGCTGACCTAGCTTTTGTGGACGGACGGGCAGGCTGAGGTCCTATCTCTCTCTGCCTCGTCATCTTTCACACTTATTTGTTTTCTTATCTCTCTCTAATTGTCCATGTCATCGTCCTTTTAGTGGTTTGTCCGTGCACCTATTACATACTTGGCTATCCTTATCGCCGATCCCTCTTTGAATTAAATTTATTGTCAGAAATTTGACCTCACCTGAGCACATCAGGTTGACACTGCTGAGTATGCTACATTCAGTTTATAGTTTCTGTGTCTGTTTTTTTTAAGGTAAAGCACTGTATTGTTTTGTGATTGAATCAATTACCACTCTCATAGAAAACCTGAGGATTAAGTGCTGTCCTACCAAAATTGTTGCAGTTTCTGCTGACTAGCATGACTGCTACCACCAGTGGAGGTCAACAAAGATGAAAAAACAGTTAAATGTCTCATGAAATGGTCAGTTCACGCTCATTTTTGTAGCCAAGTGACTTTTTCTCTTGCCCTGGATGATCCACAGAACATGGCATGAGCAGCTTAATTAGATGCCTTAGTCATGAACATGAAAACATTTATTGTTAATGTTTTTCATCTATTTCTAATTCGGAAATAAAAGGTCTTTGGAAATACATCAATCATAAAATGCTCCTTTAGTCTCTAAGTGGTCGAGCCAGTATATGTTCTTGATTGAAAGCCAAGCTGTCAGGGCCGATGAGATCCAATGTAAACACATTTTGTGGGTAATTGCAGTTTACAAGGCAAGAACAGCCAGTATGTGTGTGTGCGAATGAAATAATGTCAGAGGCAAGATGTAAAGAAGTTCTCTGTCCTTACACAGTGAATCAATGTTATTCTGGCTAATGTACAGAAAAAAACATTCACCAAGATCAGACCAAAAAACATAAACTAAATATATACAAACCCAAGACAGATATGAAACAGAGGATGGAGTTTTGCACTTTTAACCCACAGTTGTTGTAAACACTGCTGTACTCTGCTTTTGGGAAAACACTGTTTTTATAATCATTCTGCTACCTTTGCTCCTGTTGTTCTCTTTATCTGTCTTTGAAATGCTTTAACAATATCCCTGCAAATTTGGGATTGGGATCGCCCTCATTCCTTTATACCTCTGCCCGGATAACAGGCCAAAACCTTGCAAAAAAAACCATAAAAAGTGGAAGAGCATAAAAATAGCCTTCAAAATAAAAACCTTCCTGACACAAACACAAGGTAACATTTACATAAAAAAAAAAAAAAAAAAAACTGTCCTGTTTCCAGTTCCTGAGCTCCCTGGAGATTCCACTGAATCCATCTCCAAGTGACCCATGAGAAAGGCCAGATCAAACAAACCACCCACAGACTGTGGCCTTACAGGACTTCACGTGGTGAACCACCCAGGCTCCTTTAATGGGGACAAACACCATCACAGAGGCAGGCGGGAGGGGAGCTAGACTGGGACCGCGCTGAAAACCCAGCCTCCCCGTGAGAGATCGCTCTTAAACACTTAAAACTTCTGTCACTCATTTGCGGTAATAATAAACCGTTTTCTGAATGGCTTAACAGCTGAATCCACACAGCTCAGGTGTTGTTTTATGAAGGATGTTGAAAGTAATTCTGGGAAATGTAGGACGTCAATAACTAAAGTCGAAAGAAGTGTTCACGTGTCTTGCAAAATATGTCCTGTATGAACAAGGAACATGATAAGTATAGTAGTAGTAGTAGTAGTATAGTATCAGTTTCACAGCTTGCACCTTTTGATGCATGAAAACATTTCTGCACGATTGTGGAAAATGCAACCGACAAGCCAACAGCTGCTGAGACTCGCTGGCTTCGGTCCAGATGAGACCTTTTGTTCAGGCAGGCAGGCAGGACCATCAGGGAACAAGTTCTTACAAGAGTACAATAGCGCCGCTGACAATATAAAGAAACGTTTCAAGGGGATCAAAGCTCTAAATGAAGTGGACAAAGTGAGCTCCGGTTAAAAGACGGGGCTCAGGAGAAGGAGCGGACCTGCAAGGAAATGTATTCATTAGCCCTCCGTGTTGATTCACTGGGCTGTTTGGAGGCACGACACTGTAGGTTTTACAGAGAGTCGTTCTTTAACAAAAGGTTAAGCAGCTGAGAAAACACTTTATGTGAGTCAACATTACACAGACTGAGACAGAGAATGAATTAGGCTTCTTAATTATGAAATTTAAAATGACTATCGCTAGAGCTGTCAGTGGTCGCTGCACCCTGACCACATGAATTAATGTCTTTTTTGTGAATTAAGTTAAGTATCACTAGCTGAACATCCTTACTGTTGGGTAACACAGCAGGTAAACAGCTCCTCTGCTATTCATAAAACAGGCACATTGAGAGTTTTTCCCTGATTGCGTCCACCTTTAGCCCCGAGTCGTCCTGCCCTTTTTAAAGGACATGACTGGCCTAAAGACAGACTCACATTTACATTACATTTGCATTTTGCTCAGTGAGACATAACATTACATCGACGGAGAGCACAGGAACACGTCTGTCTGCTCCTCGCTGCACTCTTGCTCTGCTTATCACCCTGTGAAGTCATTCCCGCTCCGTCCTGTCATTTTCATTCATCATTTCCAATTTCTTTATCTTTGTCTCTCTCTCTCTTCCTCTTTTGCTCTCTGTCTCTCTCTCTTTCTCTTTCTCTACACACACACACACACACACTTAAATCCTAATAAGTTTGACAAGAAACACCCTGTAAGACCAGACAAGGCAACCGGATCAAATCTTAATCACCGCGATGATGGGAGGGACAGATTCTGTTCTATGCATGCTAATGAGCATCCCTTCTGCAGCAGAAAAGGTTATTTGGTAAATTAAAGGAAATTTTACTCATTGTCAGTGAAGTGAACTTCTGGATGACTACAGAAATATTTTAGTGTCAGATTCATATAAATTTATAGGAACTCTTTGCTTTTTTTAAAGTTAATGCATTCTTTTTTTTTATATTTCACTTTTGTTTTGTAGAATAAAAAGATAAATCAGATTCTTCAGTCAATGTGACCATGAAATATGGCTAAAAGCTCTGAAAATTCTGAAAAGTAAATGATACTTGTGAGAAGATTTTTTTTTCTTTGTTAAATAGAGTTGAGTTAGCTGAGCAGAGAAACAAGCAAGATAAGAATACACAACTATACAAGAAGTTTTTGACCAGTTTTGAACAAAAACTCACAAGTCTCACAATCCTGTGAGCTTTTAAGGAAATCTGTTTGAATGTATTTATTTTCAAAGTCATTTTTATGTCAAAAACCTTTAATTAATTGGTATTTCAATGGAAGCTTAAATATGACCACCTGCTTATGTTTTATGTGTCTTTAAGCTGTTATTGAATTTAGAAGATAGACGATCGCCTGCAAAACTGCAGCTTTATAGATGCAGCGGTGAAATGATGCTCTTCATCATATCGGTGATAAGCTCTAGATGGCAGCTGATCTATAATCATTCTTGCTACCCTGCATCTCCACAACACAGTGCCTTACTCTTGTGATGGATTTAGCCTCTGCTACAGCAACGGCCCGCTCTAAAAACCCGACCGGTTCTCGCGTTGAAACAGTGAGAGTGAATAGTGTTGTTGGCGCCGATGCCGTCGTGACTGTACGAGCTGTTGGAGCTTGATGAAAGGCCGCAGAGGAATGAACGAGCTGTTTTTGTTTTTCAGACAAAAGATATGGGAGGGATCTGGGTAGAGGACCAAAGATAACGCCTCGGTTACATCTTTTTCAGATAAAGATCTGTGCTGTGAGGGCACAATCTCTGGATTGATTGCCAAAGAGATGCAAAGAAATCTGTCTTTTGTGCAACTGATGGATTGCATTTATATAGAGCTTCTCTACCTTAATGGGCAATGCTTCTCATTCACCTATTCACACACGCAAACACACACTTAGACATGGATGACGAAGGAGCTGCCCTGCAAGACGCTGGTCAGGGACACTTTGACACAATATATATGACTAAATGAATGAAAGAGTGAATAAGTTAAACTAAATACTTAGTGAGTGAAAAAAAGGGACATCTGTTCTAAAGCCAGTTTTCTGTGCTACATGCTTGCTCGGTTGACTAATTGGACCCTCCACCTGGTAATGAAAACCTATTAGATGACTATGTATTGCATCACCCCGTCCTTAGTTAGTTCTGGGTAGGAAAAAAAATACAAATGGGAGCAATAACTGGCAGGATTTTACAATCATCTATAGTTTTACTCCAAACCAGAAAGAGTCTCAAACATCACAATTGAAGATGAAGCCATGACTTCTGGGCATGTGTACTGAATTTTATCCGTCTTACGTTAAATGGCATTTATGATCAACAAGCTGTGTTTCATTTGCGACAGTACAGAGCATTTATAGTGACTGCATATTCATTCACAAATAACCCAACAACAACCAAGGGGTGAAAAAGAAAAGATGAAATTGAGGATGAAAATTTATTCTTTACCTTGGGAATGCAAGTTTAAAATAAATCTAATTTGAGGTCAACTTACAAGCTTTTCCTAGGGCCTAAATGAACCGTACTACAGAAGAAATGGCAATGTTCCTGTCATTTGTCTGCAAAACCTAAACAACAGTTCAGGTTATCTGTGTTTTTGCCATGAAACAAAGAAATCCATCAAACCCTGATTCCCTTAAAGCCAGGAGAAAACCAACACAAGTCACCAGTCAGAGTCTGTGAAAGTTTAACTGTCCTGTCAGTCTGCCTACTAAATAAATCAACATTTAAATGTCCTACTCCGGCTTAAACATGTAGTCTGGTAGCTAGTGAGTTTTGAGATGTAACAGCCACTGTCATTGAGGGACAAAAAAAGTTTGCTTCCTGCTTCGCTCAGGGCAAAGATGCATCTGAACCACCTGCCTTGGAGGCACCGAGTAGACGAAGTCACTGGATGTGACACACGAGCCGAGTTCCAGCTGAGAGCCTTAAAATCATACTGTAAGCGATGCTATCTCAGTCTTGTGTTTTTTGAGGACAGAGTGATAAGGGCTTGGTTGGGGGCTGTATTCAGGGCATGTGAAGATCCACAGAGGGTTCTTTAGCCTCATTTTCTGACCGGCCAGCTCCCAGGCCTATTTAATATTTCACAGCTCCTTCTGAAATGGAGGAGAATGCACTTAATTAAGTGTGAACAATAAATAGGCTATAACCAATGCTCTGCTGCGCATATATGGTCGGTTTAGGCTTTTGATCATGCGGCTAGGTCCCTGAATGTGTGCATCCCTGAGATACTATGAGCATGTAGATGCATGAAATTACAGTATGACGTGATTCGACCGTGACAAACTAGAACTTTGAAGTGTTAAATCGCCGGCCGGCTGTCAGTGACCTCAAACTGCTCCACTGCTCTCAGAAAAGGAAGAGAGGTCTGCTTTGAAAGAGGTGGATATCAGAAAAAAAAAGTAAAAAGAAAAAAGCATAGGATCATATAGTAAGTGAATAACAAAGTTTAATTTTGCAGACAAACACACCAGCACACACACATAGCCAGGTGCCAGAATTTAAATCATATAAGGTCCATCTCTAAGCTTACACTGCCACTTATTATTAATTGGTTATGTCCATTTTGGAGCACATAATTCACTGATTTGCGATGTCACCCTGAATGCCTTTCAATAATCCTCTGCTGCAGTTGTGTAGGTGGTTTGTCTAATTAAAAAAAAAGGTGTGAATTGAAAGAAGATGATGCTGTGATGCATGTCTCAGTTGCTCAAGTAACACAAAACTTGTCAGAAAAGGTGTTATATTTTTCACCACCAGCTGTACCTACACTGCATTTTGAAGACTTGAAGACTGGACATTCGTGCAACATGTAGGCTTTAGAGATTTTCCCAACCGTTTCTGCTTGTGACCCCTTAATGCAAAGCGATGTCTACTTTGTGACCCCTCATCACTGGGTGCATGTCTGTGACTGTGATGTGTGTGCAGTTCCATCAAAGAGCAATTTTCCCATCTCAGACTGTTTCCTTTGAATAATCTGAATAATAATGTGAGGCTAGTATTTTACAAGATTAGAAGAAATACTGAAGAACCAGCATCAATCTGTGTGGTAGCATTTTTCTACTTATTTGCAGCTCTGGTAATTATCTCACAATCGGTCATGTGACCCCATGTGGACCTCTATGATCAGACTCAAACTAAATCCCAATTTTAAAGACAATTTTAAAAAAAAGCCAACATAAAATCGACAGGGGCTGTGATATCTTCACTGGTAGTTGAGCTCTTGAAAACACTTCATCATACATTTCCCATAATAGCCATTGAATCTTCTGCATTTATTAAAGGTAAGAAGATCATTAAATGTCGATCATAACCAAAAGTTCCTCTCATTAATAGATGACTGCTGACCTATAAAGAGCCAATCAACTATTAGTTAGGACTTTTAAAACCTTTCGAAAAGTAAATCTATTATTTGAATATTGAAAAATACAACACCAAAAAATAACATGATCCCAGGAATCCAACCACCATCATAAATATCTATTATTTTTTAACAGCAGTGAGGTGTTTTAGGGTGCATAAGTCATTTAACCACGGGGGGTCTCTGAGGTAGCTCTATTCTAGGAAGTTTGAACAAGAATCTTTTAAATGTATTGCTCTGGGTGGACGACACACCAATATAACTGCACACACACATACATACACACACACACACACACACACAATCGCAACGACTCCCCTGGTCTTGGCAGCAGATGCGAGCCTGTCCAGAAGAACCGTTATTGATGGAGGAATGTATCATCCTCCCTCCCACCGTCTCTGACACACTGCATTGATGAAGTGTGTTGCTGCACAGGCCAAGTACAACCAGAGTGTAATATGTCTGCGGGGCACAGATCCATATGTTCTGAGTCTTATTTCACTCTGAAATAATTTCTTTACTGTATCCAGCATAGGAATGAACAACCAGTATGCTTTATTAGACCAATTAAGGACACAATTGATTCATTTATGACACAAGTCAGGATATCTGATATAAATTCAGCCTTCTGTGCCAACTTTTGGAACTAAAAAGTTGTCAATACTTTCTGCTCCAAGCACAGTTTAGTCAGGACTCAAAGATAGATTAAGTACCTCTGTTCATAATTGGTAAAAAAAAAAAAAGGTCCCTCCCTGTTGTAGGAGGCCAGACTGTAATGGCAAATTTGTCACTCAGCTCCTGTAGTCCTCTTCAACAAAACTGTACTTTAGTTTCACATTTTCCCTTTCTTTCTCTTCTTCATTAAAGACAACTGTGCCTTGCCTGGATCCAAAATGAAAGCTCACAGCAGCAGCTCCTTGGTAATGGAGTGTGTGAGGAGTCCTGGAGCTCGACAGAAAGCGCACAAGAACTTGCAGTTATAATGTTTTAGCTTCCAATGTGCCGCGTCAGCTTCAATATTTCTCCTTTTATTCTCCGCCGTGTGCTGTCTCGTAAAGTGCATTTTAACAAAAGGTTGAGAGTGATTTTGATGCACTATAATTACACATGGAGGTGGATTGTGAGGCAGGCTGCCATCTACCGGCTTAAAAGCAACCCCCCCACAACCCCCCCCCCACTCCTAACCGACTCCCACTCAATTGGTCGATTAGAGGAGTCCATGCATACACACATACACACTTTGGAAACACCGAAGGCATGCGTGTGCACAGCCTGGGTACTCTGTTGAGGGACAAACCCCCCCCCCCCTCACAGACAATATGCCGCCTTCGAATACTTGGCGTGACGGTCGTTTAGTCAGCTCCACATCACAAATCAAATCAACATGCATCCATTTATTTGTTCTTTTTTTTTTTCTGTAACCGACTCATCCCCCATTCAGGGTCAATGGTAACCGCGTGCAGTCAAATATGAGCCCGACAATAACTGAACTGAAGCTGCACTGTTGAGGTGAAGCGACCTCACACTTTGTCACCCCACCAGTCCAAAATATCACAGGTGTCAACTGCGTAGCATCATGAGGAAACTCCTTTCATTTAATCACATGCATGCTTAATACGTTTCTTACCCAAAAGAACTCTGACCCTAGCAGTCAAGCTCATTTCTAGCAGGATGTGTGGAAACCAGCAGACATAATTTGTGGAATATGCATAAAACAATTCTCCAAAACTTTTCCATGTGGGTGTTTGTGTTCACTTCATGAACTCCCTCTGCTTTCTTGAACATGTCCAGAATCAAAACGAAGCCATTAGTCACATGTCACGACAATCTCAAAGACTGACTTAAAACCCCAAGCAGCCTGAGTTTTGGTCATCATGTTGGGATAACTCCAATTTTGATCACAACTGATTAAGATAACCAAGTTAGGAGTTTACAAGCAGCTGTTTGCACCTAATCTACTCAATCCAATCAATGTTCATGTAACACTAAACACATAATTATGATAGAAAGAAGCACATTAGGGGAAAAAAAAACATACATACACACCTATGTAATATATATATATATGTTCAACTGCATATGTGAGAAGCCAAGCAATGATAAAATAATTCATGCATACCATATTTGGAGTGGAAACAATAGTTGGATTGCTGTAGCTTGCTGACAAAAGTAAATAAGAGGGCAACATTTCCTTCTAATCTGCTGAAAAGGTTTATTTATAAGAGGTTTATTTGCAAGATGAATGTTCAGTGTGGTTGATCTTCTCCTAACAAACGGGATCAGGTGACAGCCTGATCACCCTCGCAGTCTCCGGCTGTGATCTGTCGGACGCGTCGAGCCTCCCCGAGCAGGAAGCTTTTATATGGTAATGAAATCGATTGGACGGCAGCGCGCACCAATCACAGGCGTTTGATTTATGTGTAAGGAGACTGTTGAGAGGAGTAGTCGCTTGGCAACCGCCTAATGAAATGAAGGAGCTGTTGGCTATAAAAAAAATTAATTAATTAATTAATAGAAATTATGCTTTTTTTTTGTTTTTTTTTTAAAGGAAACAGTCGAAATGTTTGGGTGAGAGATGGTTCAAAGTGATTCCTCCCTGCAAACTCTCGTTTATGAAGTGATGGGAGTTGGATGCGAGGCAGGCAGTCTTGATTTAAAAAGCTTTTTTTTTCTTTTTCTTAAGTGACTGCCAATCATTTGCGGGCCTCGTCGTGTCCTGTTAATCCTCGGTGCGCGTTAAGCCGCTGTAAGGTGTGACGCTCCATCATCGGTGTGAATCTGTGCGTTTTCTTTTTTTTATAAGGAGCCAACAACAATGGATGAACAGCGCTCCTCCTGAGCCGGGAGAAGACGTGACATCGGTGCAAAAATGCATCAATGCAAGTCTAATTTTTTTTCCCCTTCTTGAAACATGAGATTAAAATAACACCATTAATGTGAGGAGAGGGCTTGTTTGCTCGGAGCGCTCAAGCAACAAGGGAGATCTATGTCACTCTGCTTCTTTTCTTTTCCACTTTGGAGACAAAATGTTTACTTTAATAGGCTGTTGGATGTAAAGAACCGGGGTGATGTGTGTTTTCTTTTGTTTTTTTATTTTTTACAGTGTGGTCATGTTTGATCTCTGAATCCGGAGGAATGAAAATGGGATGGATGTGATTGACTGTTACTGTGGAAACCAACTTTCCCCCTGCCCACACGATGCTCGCTCGTCCTCAACTACCCAGCTACAACGTTTGCTGACAGAATATAGATTAGACAGCTCAGATAATCCCTCTTTTTTATATCCAAGCGCGTAAAAACGCACGGTGTAAGGACGTGGGCGCGATTTTATGGATGACATGAGCACTGACATAAGGAATCATTTGTTCTTTTAAATAATAATAATTAAAAAAAGAGGTGTGTGGGGGTGGGAGGATGTCATGGTTACTTACAGCAGTTCGTAACAGCAAAACTGTTCGCCACTTCCAGATTGTCAATGTGAGGCGTCAATCTGAATTCCGAGGTGCCAAACTGAACCATCCCTATCCGAAATGCGCTGTACTCTTGATCCGCGCCCCTCGGAAAAAGTCCCCCTGAAAACCGACACAGAAATATCACTCACACTTACGCAATTGCCTGAGATAAGAAACATTTTCTCCGCATTTTACGCACAGGTTGGTTGCCTTTTTTTTAAACTAAATGGGTACCTACCGATTTGAACACTGGGCGAGCCTCCAAGCGCGCATCCCCATAAAACCAGCAGAACTGAAAGGGATAAATTCACTATCTTTTCCATGTCCTCAGTTCAGGTGTCCACATCCACCGGGGGTGGGGAGGGGGGGGGTCTGATATTCCTGATATTTCTCTGCGGAGATGTTAGATCCGACTCATATTGGAGAGCTTTGGGGAGGAAACCAAAGATATATATACATATATATATAAAAAGAAAGATAATCTGCAGAAAAAGGCACCGTTTTTTTTTCTTTCTGCAGGTGGTTTTAGCAGTGAAAAGACGCCAGCAGTGGAGGAATGGTCGCCCTGTCTGCTGTCTCTTGTTTCCGCTCCTCCTCGTCGCTCCCCTCCTGCCGGCAGCTGATACCTCCTCCAAACGCGCAGGGACACTGCGCGTCTCCGCTCGGCGCGCCGGAGATCCTTTTCAGCATCACACCCACAAGTGAGGAATGTTAATGAGACGGCGGACAGAGGCGGAAAGAGCCGAGCGGCAACCACTTGGTGACAAGAGTCCGAGAGTGGGCTCTGCAAATCCAACTGAAGTGGGAATGAAGCCTCTAGTCTGAGTGAAGTGTTGTCTTTGCTTTGTTTTGAGCATGGCACACTTTAATAATGGGCATTAAAAACCCGACATAAATAACGTGCAATATTTTTTCTCTTCTTTTTTTATGTGCAATAGTCCATTATGTGCACTCACATAGTTTGATAGTATATCCATTACAATAGTTTATTATGTGCAATATTTTCATGTGCAGTTTCTTGGAAAATAGTTTGTCATCAATGGAAAATGTTTCAAACTTGGTTCATTTTCTTTTCATGCATTTACTCTTGTGCACTTCTTTATCTTGTTTATCTTGTTACTTTAGACACTTTATATTTGTATTTCTCATTTTTACTTTTTCAGACACTCTTATTATTTAACTACTAACCTTTGTATTTGTACATTTACTAACACTGTACTCTGGCAAAGCAAAAATAAAGTTAAATAAAGTTGATCTTATCTTATCTCATCTTATCTTATCTTACATCATTGGGAACAGTGATTCATAACTTCTCAGGGTCACCATATGTATGCCATCAGTTCACATTTTTAATGGTTGTCCATATAAAGTACTATCTTCCTTTACAGAGGCCCAATTTTTTAAAGTTTTTAGTTTCCAACCCAACACTGAGAACCTCAGTTGGACTCTTTTCCTCCTCTCATTATCATCCCTGCCAAGCTTGTGTAAACTGAACCTCCCTTCCTCTGGAGTCAATATTCCAATAAGCTGACTTAAATGTGAGTAGATTGTACCATCACCAAATGTTTACATGTCAGCAGCACAGCCTTTACTGTGTCTATAAGTCGATACACCTCAACTCTAATGTATCTGGGAAAAATACACGCACACATTTCATGCACTTAAATAACACTTCTGTACAGAGTTTAAAATGGCTGCAGCTAACAGTTGTTTGATTATACACTTATTCTCTAGATCAATTGTTTGGGCTATAAAATGTCAAAAAATAGTGAAAAATTACAATTATGAATACTCAAAGCCTAAGGTGATACATTCAGTGTCATACAAAGATTATAGAGCATGCTAAACTCAGCAAATGGGGAAACAGGAACTAGAGTATTTTTTGTTTGTTTTGGCAAGTTTGCTTGAAATAGGACTGGAAAAAATAATGTATTTTCAAAATAAATTTCCTATTAATCAAGTAATAGATTAACAATTGAGGATGTGAAGTTCATTTTGAGCCAGCAGGCGGGTAAAGGTCACTAAAGATCACCCGAAGAGGTCAAATGGATTGTGAACCTAATATGGCTTTTGCAGGGATCTGACTTATGACCTTAAAATAGGAGGAAGATGTCCTTAACTACCCTGCTACCACTGGAGCCTCACAGCAGTAGCATCTGTATAATAGCTCCATGAAAAAAATGCCTCTGACATCCATCAAGGTCCCCGATCATGCCAGAGTGATGAAATTACATCAGTTCTTCCAATACAGTATGTAGAAAACTAATTATCAGGTCATATAGGTAATGTCATGATGAAAAAAGAGATACCAAACATTGGCATGGTAAATTGGCAAAATTAGTCAAAAGTATTCACAAACGGCATAAATTGCCCAAAATGTAGATAAGAAGGTAGATTAGTCAGGAAGTGTAATGTCCACGGCTACACTGAATCTTTATTTACTTCATAGGTAACTCAAAGTGCTGTACACCTTTGCCAAAGATTTAAGAGTCTACAGCTTAATTCAGAACAGAGATTTCAACCATCTAGAAACAGCAATTTTGCAAAATATATTGAAGGGACAATTTGAAGAGAGACCTTCAAATGTTTTTCGGTCACTTGAAAGATGAGTCTCCTATAAACTGCCAAGATTTCATACTGAGAAAACTCATCAAGTGCATCAGCTGGACGCCATCACTCATGCCCTCCAGGAATAACCATCAAATGAATCTCCTCTTTAACTTTGATCTAGCACTTATTACCACCCTCTGCATACAAATCCAATGCAAAGCTATGGCTGGTTGTAACTGCCATTTTGAGCAGGGCGAAATGGAGGAGAGCTGCCTCACCGCCAACAGGAAATAAATGGCATGCCTGTCCCCTGGTTTTATGATATGCATATCTCAGCCGGCGCAGACAGATGTATATTAATCATTGGACAGTGTGAGATAGCAGTCTGGGAGCAAACTAATGAGGCTGAGAGTGAGTGGGAGCTGAGGGTGGCGGCAGTCAGAAGCAACAGCGTGTGTCAGATTTCAGCACCATGGACAGCACAACACATGTAACACTGACTTCTTAACAAAGAACCCTGCAGATCTGCTCAAGTACATATTGCAGGGTGGGAACTTTAGTATAATTTGAGCCCTATTCTTTTGCATATGACCATCATTTCTATTGTATGTACATAACACTGCAGTCACCAAAGTAACTCCTGGAATAAGTTAAAGGACAAAGTGTGACTGCAAGAAACCCAAGTGGTCAAACAGTCAGGTTAAAAGCAAGTCAACAGCTTGGTCAGATGATCTTAATTACTTTATTTAGAAATTAGGGTGAATAAAGGTAAAGCAAGCGCACCTGAACTACAAAACTGGTCTGTAGTCTGCATATTCTAAATGTATTCTAAATACTCTTAATAATATCCAAAGACAAAGATTTTTCCTTTCCTCTTATTAAAACACCATGAAAAAAAATATTTACATGTAATGTTAAAGGTATAATGAGGATTTGTTAGTTGCAGTTTGTAGATGCAACACTTTTGATGATCTGACACCTGGAACATTACCTCACACCCTGCAAGCTGTTATTAGCTGGAGGCTAAAGACTACTGCCCAAAGATGACGATGAAGTTGATGCCCAGAAATGTCCTGAGCAAAGCAAAATAAGAAAATGCAGGCACAGGGAGGGGTCTCTTCAGATAAAAATTATACAAAGTGATAACTGAGAGGGCTTATTTTGGTATGAGTCTATACATTTTCTTTAGGAAAATACAACTCATTATACCTTTAAATAGCCACGACTAAATAAAAGTAAAAAAAAAAAAAAAGTTAAACTTCAGGAAAAGGAAAAGTACCCGTAGTTACGATTGAATAGTTAAAAAAAAATCTCAGCTAATCTGTTTCATTGGGTTCATGTAGGTGTGGTTTGATCATGGTCACAGTGACAATCAGAAAAATTTGATTCAAATATCGCTGATCTGTAATTGGTTTATTTGGAAATAGGCCTATGTAACATAATTTTTTCCCCTGGATGAGCTCAGTCCACCTCAAACCAGTGAGAAAAGCCCCTAAAAAAAAAAAAAAAAAAAAAAAACATCAAAACTTTTTGCTAATTTTGGCAGAGCGTGTGTTTTTGATGGTCACAGTTTTTTGGACTAAAACTACAAACAGAGACTCTCCCTCTGACCCGTGACTCCAAGAGCGTAAGCACCAAACTCTACCTTTTGCAAGTGAACTGCACACCCAAACCTTTGCTTTGCGGTGCCATTCTCATCAGAGACCCTGCTCGTGGCAGCGTAACGTTAACGCTCAGCTCGTGTTTCGCATGCTCACATATGTTCATCTGTTTGACCTTGTCTGGCGGTTCGGCCACGCGTTGATTCACTCTGCTGCCGCTAGATTGAAATGTAATTTCAGTTTGATTATCTTACAGCACCTTTCGCAATGTACGGAATTTGCAGCCTGCGAGATAATTTAACTGTCACAATGCCGAAGAGGGTTATAATGAGTTTTTAGGAGTGAAATGAGAGTAACTCATAATCAAATGATGAACCCGCTGGCTGTGTGAGTATGTTTACCTTTCAGTCAATTTACACAAATAAACCACAGGAGTGAGATGGAAATTTTACGCATGCTAATGAAAACATTTGGTCGTCCTGGAGAATCCAGCACTTTTGTAGCCGGTAAAACGAAGTCAGTGACCTTTTGAGGAGTGTTTAACCACTCAGGTTTGTACGTCCCAGAAATCCTGTGCGAATGCTTCCTAGAAAGCATTTACATTTCTGGCATTTAGTTGGTGCTCTTATCTAGAGAGTCGTACAATGGGCGGCGTTTTAGTGTCTCACTGAAGTGCTCTGCAACGAGACACTTAGCTTGTGATGGACAAACAGCGCCTGATGTTGTGGGGATCTGACACATGACCTTTCACTAACAGAATGCATATTCTAATGATTCCCTGCCTGTCATTAGCTGCAGTTCACAGAAACAATAGATAAAACCTTTTGAAAGTATTCTCTGGAAGTCCATTAGGAGCCTAAAAGGAAGCCTGTTTTCTAAATTGCTTTCCTCTCACCTACATTGTTTTATTGGACATTTTGGAGTTATCTTCCATGTTTAGACTGACCTTCAAAAATAGGTTTTATTGAGACTCTCAAGAGATCGGCTACCCTACATGTTTTCATCAAAAAGAAATGAAAATGAGATGAATTCTCATTTGGATGTAAGAAAATAGGAGGCTGAGGCTGTAATGCGTGAAGTATGAATTTGTGGGATCCATCTTCTAATTTTGTCAGAACTTATTTAGAAGAATATGTAGCTGTCAGCTGTCTTTGCTTCTCTTCAGGATGTTCCACAAGGCTGGAGCCTGTCCTAGCATGCACTGAGCAGGAAGACGGGATATCCTGCACTTCAATGCTGTGCTAAAACAGACATACAGACACTCTTGTTCATCAGTACAGAACTTTCTCATCCAGCTGGACTGTCCCTTTGTGGAGAAAACCTCATCGAGTGACAGTGTTAAACCCCTGTGCTGCCTCAAGGCTCAAGTCAATGGAAACATAATGTTTGATTTACATTATGTAGTGTTAAAAAATCACCACTCATTTCCCTCAGGACAAATATTCCAAATTAACAGTTGGAGAAAAAAAATTGCAAGAAATAAATTAAATAATGCACATAATGCATTAGCAAATACTGTAATTGCATTGTCCCATATACACTCTGATATACTACATAATTGCGTATCATGTATACATGCCATGTTTGCTGGATTTCTTTGTGCATAAAAAAGAATTTAATGACATTCACACAGTTGTAGGTAATTCCAGTAACTGTAACAGGAAGTCATGAATGAAGTTTTAGAGAAACAAATGCTGCACGACCACCAAAACAGCATTTTAACTGATCATTCTGCTCCATTTTGACATGGTCTTTTGGTGATTCTCCGTGTTGTGCCAGTTGATCAAGGAATCGAAAACAGCAACACCTCTGAGTCTTAGAGCCGCTGCTGCTGACGTGACAGTGTCAGCGGCCCTTTCAGCATACAGTGAGGAGGTGATGTGAATGCATAACGAGGCCTTTGGATGCACAGAAGTTGCTAAGCCAAGCATATACTGCCATTAGAAGAGTTCTGGGGAGTTAAACCTGCAGGGATCGGTCCCAAGGTCGGAAGGGTGCTGAGGCAGGACACTTTGACTGCATCAAGCTTATGTCAATAGCATTCAGTCTGTACCAATGTTGAATCGAGCTCCTTTCATATTTGACCCCTATAACACAGTTTCAGCCTCAGATCAGAAGAGAGGTTTGAAAACTAGTAACATAAAACCCATGCAAGCCTTTATATAATTAATATTTTTAAGGGGAAATATTAATGTTCATGTTCACAGAGTTTTAAAAACTTTTAGTCCAAAAAAATTACAATGCCACTTTTAAACTAATTATTGCTTTTACAATGGGCTCCCATTTTAGTTATGAGTCATATTTACTGACAAAATAGCGCAGAGTTAATCACGTGTGACTTTCAAACACCAACAGCAACCAGCAGGCTTTGCGCGCTCAAACCGAGCTCCCAGGTATGAGAGTACGTGACTGTGCGAATGTGAAGGAGTGGTGCTGCCGGCGATAAACACTCATCAACAAACGTAATTGTTTCCAGCTGTCTGCATTGTCTGCATCCTCCCGAACCCCTTGCTGCTTGATGGTTTTAATGTTTCCAGCTGAGCAGTCATTGTTTTATGACCCTATGGTCATAGAGATCTGTGAATAAAAAAATTTAAAAAAAAAAGTTAAATTGTTATCAGTTCTTGAAATGTAATTAGAATTGAAGCCACAACATTTTAATCTGAAAGGGGAAAGATCACCATTCCTCTGCATTTACCACCCCGTCTCCTCTATTTCCTTCACTATCAGGCTTCTCAGACTTAATGTTATTTCACCTTCACCATCTCACCACCTGTTTCTCTTCTCTCTATCTCTTCTCTGTTTTGGGCAGAACTAACTGTAATGGCGGGACCACACGGTCATGGATATTTTACAGATTGGTGCAGTCTGGCTGCAGTTTCTCGCCACCTTGACCTCTGACAGGAAATGACATCCTCCACACTTTCTAGCCAAAAAAAAAAAATCATCTTCCACCAAACAGCCACAGCGCCCGGGAGGGAGTGAAAAAATTGTGGCTGAACTGAAATCCGCTGTGGCATTCGGAAAATGGTCTATTATATCTCAGGCTTCAGATAAAACTGTGAAAACTCCCCTGTGACACCGTCCAAATATGACCGTGAGTAAACAACAACAACAAAAAAAGGGCAGCTCAGAGTGCAAAAGTCACAGGATTGTAAGTGTATGTAATGATGGTAGGTGTGATTCAATTTGATAGAAAACCATTCAAACCAC
Source organism: Scortum barcoo (assembly GCA_023238725.1). Taxonomy (NCBI): domain Eukaryota; kingdom Metazoa; phylum Chordata; class Actinopteri; order Centrarchiformes; family Terapontidae; genus Scortum; species Scortum barcoo. The sequence continues at coordinate 6,048,622 of CM041554.1, forward strand.
TGAGGTACACATTATATTGGATACTGATACAAATGCTTTATCTTTTGCTTTATAAAAACCAACACTGTTTACTGTATTTATTTTTTCTTGGGGCAAGGATAAGGTTGTAAAAGCACAACAGTGATGTGTGAAAGTAAATGAGCTTCCAATAAGCCCTGTGGCCTCCCCTTCCCCCGCTGTTCCTCCACTAATCATTGCCTGACTGTCATTCTTGGTGGCCTGGGTGGCAGCCTGGTGAGAGGTCATGTTGGATTAGAAAGCACCCTGTGTGATATAGGTTACTGCACCGAGCTACTAGCAGGGTGCTGGGGTGAAAAGGTGTGAGAGCATGCAGACATGCACACACACACACACACACAGAGACACATGAGTCACACCAGAGACAAAGGGCTGCATTAGAAACATCTATCTTCCTGATGTTGTGCATTTTATCGTTAAACTTTTTATTATTGTTACTTTGCTTCATCTGTGATCTATTAATTGATGCACATTGTAATTTTTGTTGTCTTTGTTGCAGATATCAGCCTCAGCAAACAGCCAGGAATGTAAGAAAGATTTTAGGAATACAGCTACTAAAACACTTCACATCACTTCATATCTTCTGAAGGTTTTTGACATGAATAATTTAATGTAGTTTCTCACTGAAAATGTCTTATAGTTATGGTTTATGTGCCACACTGAAAACCTTTCAGTGCATGTACCTGCATTTTAGCATTAAGAAGAAATCAGACCTTTTTTTTTTTCTGACAGTGCCATTATAATACTTCACACACAACCTGCCACTTCATCTATTTTTCTCCCCTGAGAACATTTTCATCTCTTTATTACATTAAACAAATATAGATCTGGCCATTGGAGGGCACTGCAATGCAGAATCCCTCTCATTTGAGATTCAGCCTGAACTGAAATGAGTCTCAGTCAAAATGAACCATAAATAAATTTATTTTTCATTAATCGGTGAAAACGGATGCTAATCTTAATGTGTTATGATTCTTTTCCCACTTGAGTGTAGTTTCAGTCTGACTCCCATTCTGCGTCTCAGGCAGGTGTTTGTAATGACAGACAAAAATATTTCCCATGTCTGTAACCATGGCAGCCACACAGAGAGAAAAACAAAAAAAAAAAAACACTTGTTTTCTGATTTTGTGCTAACCAAGAAAAAAAAATCCCAGCAATGACAATTTCATGAGCAATCATCAGCCAATTTGCCTCAAACTCAATTAGTATGACCCTTTCATTGTGACATGAGGTCAGCATCTATCTTGCTTCATTAAGCCAGAGACAGATTTCATACAAGTCTTGCAGTGATAGTCAGGGGTCATTTTCCAAGCAGGTTTGCATGAATAATAGATGGCTGGTCGGGCAGATTAGGAGAGGTCAAGCCTTGGTGGAGGAAACAGATGTGTTGTGCCGTGTAATGTGCACGATACATGTTGACTGAGGGAAGATGCTGCAGATACAGACTTTTTCTACTCGCTGCATGTCCCTCTTAGATCAGCAATAGACACGTGAGAAATCTGAAACGACGACTCTGAATATCCAGAAAAATGAACACTAATTACTGCGCAAAAAAATAACAAACAGCGATTGAGAATTCAGACCATTGTCTTCATTTTTAATCACATCAAATGGTGAAAAGTCATTTGATCTTTTATTTTTCTTTGCATGTAAATTTCACAAACACATGGTCACAGCACACAAGTGACCCATTTACGCACGCTACAGATGGGAGGTGTCAAACATCTACATCTGTTGGAGGAGTGGCAGTGTCACGTGACCATCTGGACAGGAGCAGTGTTTTGAACATTACATTTGTTGAAAAAGTGGCAGTGTCACATGACCATCTACCATCTGAGTGTTTCACATATCCACTTATCTTCTCAAGAGCAAATCATAAGAATAATCAAATTTAACAAATACCTTTTGTGTGTGTGTGTGTGTGTGTGTGTGTATATATATATATATATATATATATATATATAATATTTATTTGATTTTATCTTCATATACATGCATTAATTTTTTACATGCAAGGTAATTACAATGTTACACTTTGCGTCAAAGCTTAAATAAATTGCTTTAACTTATTAAACTTGAGGGCAGACTCCCACTTGGCGAAGGCGAGAAATTAAATATCTATTTACAAATGCTCTTTTATAGATCTGTGCATCTTCCGCTTGGTCATTATGCAATCAATATCTGTGGATTTGTTTACACACCATTCATCACAATTGTTATATCTGCAATCCTGTATAAGCCTCTCTAGTACCATTATCAATAAATAAAGTTTTTCAATACAAGATGTTTCATTTTAGGTAAAGAAATATTAGGTTATAATCTTTGTTTGATACACAAATGATGATCGCTGGCTATTTTTATTTAAATATAAATGTAATAATTATAATAATAATAATAACATAGAGTGGTTTTATTTTTATAATTTTGTTTGAGTAAGACTAAATTCTCAGTGTTCACTTTGGGATTTTGTCTGAAGTAATCAGATCAATAAAGAACTCAGGGGAGTGAAGTTGGGGAGGTTGATAATACAAGATCATTTCAAGATAATCACAAGTATATGGACCAGTAAATCACATTAAAGAACAGGAAGGAGAAAGGGAAGAGGGCCCGGGAGTACAGGTCGACTCTTTTGGCAGCGGAGGGGATGACTGGTTTCGGCGGAGGTGGTTTCTTGTTGTTCTTGGCCTGGGATTTGCCGGAAGCCGAGCCGGTATCGATGGGCTTCCCGTAGCAGTCAAAGTTCGACAGCTCAAAGTCCCGAGGGAGCGAGCCCACAATGCTGAAGTCGTTGGTCCGCAGGTCTGATTTGGAGGTGCACACTTTCTTACAGCGAGTCTCCGCCACCTGGGTGAGAGAATAACAATCGATTATTAAATTCCGCAGCATTTCATTCCAAAGTACATTTATCCTGAAGCATATAAATTGATTCACTAATAGTCTGAAAGGGCTGCTGGCCACCCCCGAGGCAGAGAGAGCAGACCAAAGGGGCTTCAGACTGACCAACTGAGCAGCAGACTGGGATTACTGTTCATAGAGCCATGCACTCTGAGTACTGGTACTGACAAATATTACTACATCCTGTAGAATACACTCTTTTAAAAGAAAAATGCTGATCAAATACATTGTTCATTAACTTAATTGTAACCGTTACTCCAGTTAAAACCCTTCTCTTTGTTGGACAATAGTAAGAATGAACTTTACATATAACCAGTTAATTTTGATCCCACACATCAATTTTTGCACCTGACCACTATCCCTTCTTATTCACACAGTGTATATAGCAGCTACTTTCCTCTTTATCAGATCCTCTACAGTGCTTAGTAGCCTTAGCATGCTAGCCCTTGTCCTGTTTATGCCACCTGCACCTGTGTCTGATTTACAACTGTTACCGACTTTTGTGATTTTAATTTCTAATGTTTAATTTCACTTGATCTGTGTCTGAGTTCTGCTTTTTTACAGTCATTCATATTGCTGTAAACATGATTCATCTACAAGTTCTTCATGATGGCATCAAGCTTATGCAACTTTCAATCCATCCATTCTTATTTCTTCTGTCTGTCTACGAATATTAGCTGACACAAAAAAATCTACCAAGCCAGCTAAAGCTCTTTTTACTGGTAAAACGACACCACCCTGAACCTTAGAATAGAATAGAAATGTTGGCATTCATTTCTAGGAATCACATCCATGTCCTTTTGTCCCCTCCTTCTCCCTCTCCTGCAGGTATATCTTTGTATATATCTATTGTGTATGGACTGTACTGTAATTATTACTGGGTAGAGAGATACATAGATACATCAACAGATATGAACATATACCACACAACAGACAACACAGATAGCCACTGTTGACTTAGCCCTTTTTCAACCGCAGCCATGTGAAGATCTATCTATGTTTTTGAAAAAACTGTAAAAAACCCTCCATAACTACAATGTAAACATCATGCATTGTCCCATGTATTACAAAACTAAACACGGTCCAGTTTATCCTTGGTCAACATCCAAGTCCTTTCTCTTGCTTGGAGACTTAATTGCACAAATTATCATATAAAAACTTTCCTGACTCTGCAACTCCACAATCACGTGTCACATTAACGCTGCCGTTTCATCTCAACTGTGAGGAACATTTAAAAGAGGCTGTTTAGGACTGTTGGACTCGAGTGAACCAGACTTCATTTTGAAAACCCAGTAAAGGAGCCGTTTGATCCTGAAGCTTGGACAGGACTTGTGCTGATAAAACAAAACTACTGTTATTTTAAGAGAGAGAAAGAAATGTCTTTTGGAGCTGAAATTAGATTTACTACATGCTTTGTAATGTTTCCTAATATGGTTCCTCTCTCATCTTGGGTCTTGTAACCCCTCTGCACCCCTGTATCGTAGTGGACAACATAAGCTTGTAAAAAACAATCTGCAGAAGGATGTAGTTTAATGTCATCCAAAAAATCCCTTTCATCAACTTCCCTGAATGCCTGCAGGGTGAACAGCATCTAATCAGACTATGGATGCTTACTCACTGAAGTCATTAAGCTCATTAAAGCGTCATTATTTTGATTTGTTTTTGACAAGAAAACCCATTAAACCTCAATGGAATAATGTAATCCTCTCAAGCCAAATGTGGTCCAGACAAACGTGGACCTGGAGGTAAATTAATTTCAATTAGGCATACGATTGGAAGACCCATACAACACACTGCATGCCTGATGTGCATGTGAGTGTCAGACATGAGTCCTGACTGAGCCACGTGTATGAGTGAGCTTGAGACAATGCCAATTTCTAATGATTGGATTTCCGTGTTTTGCATTTAGATTGGATCTCTGTGCCTGACTGTTACAAAGTAGCCTGGGGATGTTGGATCTGGAATATGTATTTTGTCATTGTACTGTGTGTTACTGTAGCTACGATTTTACTAAGAGACATCTACACAGAAACAGACGTATAACAACAACACACTCACACCAAGCAGCAAAAATCACCACCATCACTGAAATATTGTGGTGACTACAGCATCAGTACCCAAGGGGGACGTTCTAGATACTTTGATTATGGATATGAACGTAATACATTAGATACTTGTGTGTGTGTGTGTGTATATATATATATATATATATATATATATATATATATATATATATTGAGAGAGAGAGAGAGAGAGAGAGTTATGTTTCTGTTTTTACTGACGTTGGTAATGTGAAATCATGCATTCAGATTCCTGCTTGTAGTTCTGACTTGACTCTGATCTCAACATATAGTAGACAACATATAGATTTTCAACACACAATCAATACTTGTGTATGAATTGGTAAAACAAAATGTAAGTGTGCAATAAAAATGTTTTTTCCTTGTTCTTATTTCCATTTGGGATAAACATGTTTATAGTTTTTGGCAGCAAGTTACCATTACACTTTGGGTGCTGCAAATATGAAGTTCAACGTTGCCATGGAGACAGCGGTTAAGCTGCGGGCTACACTGAGCTGCACTGTTTTCTTGTTGCATTTTGCACTGAAACTGCTCTAAAGGTGCACACAGCAATCTGCTGGCTGACTTTGGAGGAAGAGTAAAAAAGTCAAAAATTGTTATATATATTGTCATTTTTTTGGAAGATTCTCTTTTTTTAGATAGTGACAGTGTAGATACAGATACAGATGTTGCAATTATATTGGATGTCTTGGATGGATATCTAATGTCGAGCAGTAAATAAATAATCTTGTTATCACTCAAAACAGAAGTTTCTGCAGTATATGTATAACATCTGTGTATTCTAGTTGAACTACATAAGCAAATACAGTCCATGAATGTGACAAACACACACACACACAAATACTTGAGTTATCAAACCAGATCTACTAACATGCAACGTGCTGACATGAAGTGGCGTCCCTCCGGTCCCGTTGACCGTGTTGTTCTTGGCAGCGGGGATCTTCCCCGCAGCCTTCTCCTTGGATGCTATCTTGGCCTTCTCAGCCTCAATGCGCTTCGGGCTGTTGAGCATCACTTGAACCACAGCGTACTCCACCAGCGAGGCAAAACCGAACAGCAGGCAAGCGATGAGCCAGATGTCGATGGCCTTGACGTAGGACACTTTGGGCAGCTCCGAGGCCAAGGAGGTGCACTCAGAGGACAGAGAGAGCACTGAGAGGATGCCTAACAAAGGGGGAAGACACGTAACCTTGTCAGTCAGCAAAGTGAATGAAGTTGGATGTAAAAAAATGGAAATAACCTTTTCCATTGAATCATATATCATTCTTCTACTGCATGTATTCCATGCATTCCATTACATTGTGTAATTGTATTGTGATACTACGACTACCACCTGCATTGTGATGTTTATAACCAAAAAAAAAAACTTTTCTGATGTAACAGTTAGAGGAATATTTTCAATAAAACCCTTTAGGTGTTTAATAAAAAAATGCAAAATTGTTTTGAGAAATCATAAGAATGTTAGAAATTCTTCCTCTCTTACCCTAAATTATACTTATCTAATCAAAGACTAAGTCAAATAAGACAATAAATCTAATGAGGCATTTGATATCAACTTTCAGTACATTTTTTGATATTTGCTGCTGCGGTCACACTTCAGTCTGTTCTGAAAAAGTACTCAGCTCTGGCTAATCATATGAAGAGTGTAACTAAAGCTCTTAACATACACCACTAACATGAGTGCATTTTGTGTATATTTCCCTCAGTTTCTACTGCTGAGAAAAAAATGCATTTTCTCTTCAATGCACAAAATACTGAACAATTTTGCCTTCCAATAGGCACAAAGGCTAAAGCAAAATGCTCACATCCACACAGGGTTTCAGAGTACACGACTGCAATTAGAGCTTCATGACCGTTCCTTTACCTCCTTTATTAGGACATCTCCAAAGCTCAGACAGCGCTAATGATAGTAATTTTAAATTGTTTTTATCTCTGATAGCTAACAGGATTACAGGTTAGAGATTCCTTCCGCACGGCAGCAGCGCTTTCAGGGCACAGCGGGAAGAATTACAACGACTCATCTGAGGGTATTACAACCACCGATGAAGGGCTTCACTCCTCTTCCCTTACTATAATGATTCTTTGGAGACATAATAAATGCATTGCGATGACCGATGGGTTTTGCCTCAAGGCATCATTATGGTCACTCATCGAGGAAGAGTTCGCACAGGGTTCAGGATTTCTAATCAAACTATTCCTCCCTCAGTGGAACAAGCCGTTAAAGAGAGCATTGTCGTACTGGATGCCCACCTATTGCCCATGAACTGAGGGGAAAATATGAAATTATGAACTTAATATGCTTTACTAAAATAGCTTTTTTAAGGGTTGTTCACCAATGGCACACTCGCCTGCATGTATAAAACTAGAATTACTTCCCAGTGGTTCTATGCCTCCAACCAGTCAAGTTGCAGTTTACATCCATGTCCGTCCAGACTCATAATACAGATAGTGAAGACTTTAAAGGAATATAATTAAACATCTTTGTGTGAAATTTTGTCATAATTACCATGTGAATTCTTGAGCTGTGGCCAAAAACTAATCAGTTCATGCTTGAATCCAAGTGGATATTTGTGCAAAATTGTGAAGAAATCCCCTCAAGATGTTCTTAATCGATTTGAATTCACAAGAATGACAAACAGATGTAAGGACAACTCTAAAACAAAATGGCCTTGGGTATCGCTGACACAGAGGCATAACAAACCTGGCCTTTGTCTCAGAGAGAAAATCCATTATGTGGCAAGAAAACATATTCGCATTCTCGCTTACATAAACACATGGACACAGACACACAAACACACTTAAATGCTAACACACGCAGGCACACTCATCACAGACCAATAAATGAGAGGAGTCCCACATCTGGGTGTTCGACTGACCTGGACTGATCCCATTTAGAGAGAAGTCAGAGGAGGCTTCCACAAGGAGTTGGGAGTGATGATGGGATGGAAGTGGTGATAAACAACTGGAGGGAGGATGGAGAAAAGAAGGCAGTGGTTCGACTGGAGTGGGATAACAATGGATTATCTTATCAATGCAGCCCTGCACATAGAGGTGCTTGGGTGACACTGTATGTGGGTGACACTGACATATTACATACACACACACACACACACACACACACACACAGGTTGAATTATGGAGGAGGAGGAGGAGGAGGACAAAGAAAGAAGTGCAATGGGCATTTTTCCAGCAAACACAAGCGTTGTGTGAATGATTAATATTGTATGTCAGTTATATCCTGCAGTGTTAGCCTGCATACATGGGAAAGGTTTTAATATGTATAAAGCATCAACAAATGTATTAAGAATGGAAAACCATTTCCAAAACTAAAAAAACACAAGCAAAGTTAAAAAGTTAAGCTTTCTTTTATAACTAGCTAATATGAGTAACCTTCCACCGAAGCAGCAGCCTGTCTTTACGCAACATCATTTTGTGAGTTTACAGATCACATTTGAAAATTCTTGAAAAACTAGCAAGACATTAGTAAGTCCAGACTGACAATACTATTTTTTTTATTTTATTTATTTCTGTAGCAGGGATGGTGGACAGTAAATAGCTAAATGTAATGGGTAGATGAATCACCAGCTAGTCACTAAACTTTGCCTGTCTACGGTTTGGGGGTGACAAAGTAGTGTCCAGTGCTTTTTAAAAGCCTTTATACTGAAAACAGCTGCCTGCTGCAGCCAAAAACACTAAGAGAGTGAAACACAACAATAAAGTTGTGGCCGACAGCAAAACCATGAGCTGTGACTCACTAAAAAGCTTTTTTTGAGATGTTTTGGGACATGGCTTACTGATGTTTTTGATGGCATCTGCTGCTTTGTTCGGTGACTTATAAGAAACATTCAGAGCCACAGAAAGAAATGGTGAACAACAGAAATATGATGAGAAGGATGTGCTGTAATAAGATGAGGAAACGTATGACCTGTCCTCTATTTTGGACCAAACAAAGTGAATGAACAGAGTTTTTGCCCCTTTTCCATCATGCAGAGTTCGTTGAAACCATGACTGTGCTTAGACCCGACACTGTATGCAAGAGGGACAGAAGAGATCTCTCATCTGTATTTTTCATTATGATTCATTCAGTGTGTGAAGAAAAATGCAACATAAATTAAGCACTACCAGTGCTGAACCATTCTTGCATCCCCTCAGGACTCAGGCTAATGGTCTAAGTTATCTAGCAGGACCTTCTACAGGCGAGACACCGTGTGCTTCTCTGGTTTGGAAAAACAGCAGTGCTCCTCGTGCACCTCAGCACACCCTTTCATTAATTGGATTAATCGGGATCAGGTGTGCCTCGTTGGCCAGCTGAGCGTCTCCTGGTTCTCTCCGTCTCCTGAAAAACCCTCGTTGCCCACATTAATTAACATAAAGATTTACCAGAAAGACAAGAGCCCGCGCTTGTTTCAGTCTATTAGCTGAGCCGTGAACGAGCATATTTTAAACTTGAAGAGTCCAAATTTAATGTTGTTACCTTTTGGATGTGGAAACTGGTGACTGTGGCTAAACAGGAGTCACATCACAGTTCAACAGGAAAAGTGGCCTGAAGACTGAATCCACTGGGGTAGTTTTTTAGACATTTAGGTAATTTGATGTGAGTGTGTGCGTTAACTGATCATTGACACATGTGGAAATCAAACCTTTTAGCCTTTTAGCTTTTAGCCCATCTTACTGACTTTTACATGGACCAACCAGCAAAAAAATGCAGTTATTATGCATAAACATGGGCCCAAATTCCTGGCTCAAATTCCCATGTATTCAGGCCTACACTAGCTAAGTGCTACTTAAAAGCACTAACTTATCTAATGTACCCCTGCAGTGGGTCCCATCTGTCAATTACAGCTGTGCTCAGTGATTTGTCACACATGGAATGGAACAACACTTGCCATGCCACCATGCTTGATAGATAAAGTCCTTCATGATGTCAGGGTGATTGATGATGTCCTGATGAAGATGACTGGGACCATAGTGTCACTGATCCCTAAAAAAAATTCTACAGAGAGGACTTTATTTGATCAACAACCATCTTTTCCCTGTGGCTTTTTGTGACAAATTTTGATCTAAAGTCCAACCGTGCGCTCAAACCTGGCCGAACAGCAGGAATATTTACAGACCACGTGCATTCGTAAACGCCGGTGGAAGATCAAATATTGAACTGGGATTGATCAAATAATCCGTACCCAAAGGCACCCTGGCGGCACTTGCGTCAGGGTTGATCCAGAAGGACAGCCAGGAGAGGACGACGATGAGCAGTGTGGGGGCGTAAACACCCATCATGTAGAAGCCAACCTGTCGCCTTAGGGTGAAGATAACCTCCACACAAGTGTAGTACCCTGAGTGAGGAAGGAGACAATGATCAAATATATGATTAAATACCTTCAGTGCGACACATAATTTGCCTTAAAAATAAAAAATGAGAGGCAGACCACGTAACATACCGACATTCAAAGGGTAACTGTGCTCCAATTTAGAGGCTGGTTCTTTTAAAGGACACAACCCTCGAGGGTGAAGGAGACTGTATAGTCTTACAGAGAACAAAACCAATGATTCATGTTGCATTTGCGCAGTGTTGGCAGAATGAGAGGACCAGATAAAACCTTCTGTTATTGTCACTTGGGAGCATTCATGCATTGTTGCAAGAAGGTTACCCCCATTGCTACCCTTGGATTTTGCAGTTCTCTTTACCAAGTGGGAGATATTGTCGCTGTTAGGGAATTCACAAGAACTAAAAGGGGACTGTAATTACTGACGTGACATGAACACAGCATCAGACAAATACGTTTCTCTGTTATGACTTATTTGGTCTAGAAATGTGAACCTTTGGGGATCCAGCCCCCGAGCTGAAACAGAGCAGGTGAGAGAAATGGCTCTGTACCAACTCAGCCTATTAAATCTGCGTTAGGCATTTAGAGGAAAGCTGGGAGCCATGTTAAGTTGTGTATCTGATCTGCCTCCTGTTGCCCAAGCACAAAGGCAAAGCACAGCTGGGTGCACCATTAGCAACAGCGGAAGCAAAAGAGAAGAGAAAGAAAAAAAGGTCATTGGGCGTAAGGACTTTAACATCATTTCAGCTAACTCTGTTAAAGCTGAGGCCTGTTGGAGCACTCAGGGCAGCACCCCCATGAGCGCTGCCTCCAATAATTATGTAGAACACCTGGACTTGTCATCTGTCCAAACACCAAGTTCCTATTTTTAGTGGATAAGAATATGTCCCTGTTTACAGGAGGTTATCATGAATACAGCATAAATGTTCTTCATAAATGATCGATTTTAAGCGATGCATCTCTCCTGGAAATACGGTCTTCATTAGTTGGGATTAAATGAGCGCGGAATAAGCATCCATGCACTTCAGACCTCCTGCGGCAGTGTTTTGTTTCTGCTCTTTGAGGCTGCACGGTCGGTCCAATGGGATGGTAGAGTGGATGGGCTGAAGTAATATTTAACTAGCCCGGGGATTTCAGGGTGAGCTTTATACAGCATATAAGGGCTGCCTGTGTCGCAGAGCAGGCTTGAACCAGTCGTACACAGAGGTGATCTTTGTGTCTGGCCAGGTTGCCATGGGAACTTGTTAAAAGGCTGACTCATTGCCAGCAGTGTGCCTCCCAAGTGCGAGAGCACTGAGGTCATACCAGCTCTGTTGGCTGATAGAGATTTTCCATTTTATTGCGACTGTCGTTTTATACGCACATTGGTCTGAGGTATGACACAGTACCAGGGCTTTATTTTGTAGATTGTATTTTATTATAAGAATACCCAGTATCTTTAATCCTGTCTGCATCCTGGGAAAAGTGTGTCATATCTCACATCAGTCTGACTAAGGCAGACTTACTAGCTACCCCCACCCAATATACTGAAAATATATATGTAACTGGACAAACATTGTGGGGAATTGCAAATCCAATTGTCCATGCCAAAAGTGACCTGTGCTTCCTGACAATTCAACAACAAAACATACTAGAGAAGTCACTAAACGGTTGAGAAAAACAGGACAAAACATTGTACTTCAGCTATTGTACAGCCTGACAGTTGGTGATGGTAACCAAGACACAAACAAATGTATGACAAAAGGCAAATAAGAAGACTGCTAGCAAGTGAACATGAATGCAGAAAATGCATAAATCAGACATTATAAATACGGCTTTGCAAGTATTTTATGAGGAATGAAATATATTCAGCACCTTAAAAAGATACTTAATGATACATAACCAAAATATATTTGGGTGATAATTAATAGAAAACTAGCTTTTGTTTGTTCCTTTCGCTTTTAAATTCTCCATGTTCTTTTCATTTAAAAAAATACTTTTTTAAATACTTTATATGTAGATTCTTGTTTTCATGTTTTTATTGAACCATGAGTTAAATCCTACTCTCAAAATAACCCAACTTCTAACTCGATACAACTTTGATATGGAGCTCTCTCAAAGCAAATACCTGAACTAGTCCAACAGAGGTGTAACTAATCACATTATCAAATACTTCTTTTCATTCGGTTGTACTAAAGCCAGGGTTCCGTTGTGCATGTCGGCTCACTGGCACACCTGAATGGGATCGAAAAATAATCTACGATATCAGTTACACCTGTGGTTTTCCTGCTGTGACAAGTCAAAAAGTCTTCCACAATAAAGATCTGAACCTTTAGGAAATTGTTATATGCTGACGCTTTTATTCTGGAAATAACTGTTCACTTGGACAGGAGAAGGGAGAAATAAGCGATAACGGTGTCCAAAGCCTACCTGTTTGGAAATGTCATGACATATTAAATAAAATCTCTGGACAGGAGTGAATACAAGAACTTCTTGGCCAAGTTATTAATAATAAGGGAGGCAGCAGACACACACATACTTTTCGGGGTCTAAATTTAAGGACAGCATCGCTTTGAGCCTACTGAGAACAAAATATCTTCATCTCAGAGAGAATAATTCATGACTGCACGAAAGGAAAATGATGAACACCATTGAAGTCAAAACTTAAAAACATTGTGGTTGATGGAAACGCTGGAAAAAAAGTAAGTTCTTCAGAATATTTCACTCTGCTGTAAATGATCTGTGCTAAATGATGGTGCCAAAAAGGAGATCTAGCTAGTACTGAATAAAATGAGTAGTTTGCATGACTAAATAACTACTTTCCATACTAACAAGCATTGAGACTTGCTGTTTATAAATATGTAAGAAAATTGGATTCATGACCAGGACAGTACCTGTTCCTGCGTAGAATTTGGTGCAGTTCCCATAGTCGATATCTTCCTGTCTGATATCAAACTGTGGCAGAGCGATGGCGTCCATTTGCACCGGGTCCCCTGTCTGCCACATAAACTGCAGGTCGTCTGTGGTGTAGCCAACTGGGTGAAAAAGGTACAAAGGCAAACAAAAGGTGAAAAATTTCTACACACAAATACAAATGTACATTGTTGAAACCACATTAGCGTGCACACAAGTGCTTATATACATATTCTATACTGATTATGACCTCAATATCTGATTACATGTTACACAAACATGCACACTCAAATAGTCATAAAATCAGAAGACAGAACTATAATATGAATGCAGACGGACTAGCAGAAGTCTCCACAGTCGGTTTGCCATTAGCGTGAAATAGCTTGAAGTTATTTTGCTTATTTAGGTCTAAACTGCTTTGTAAACAAGATGCAATAACCACTGTCGAGTTCAATTAGCTTTGAAACTTTCACAACAGCCTTAAAATATGATGATTTATTCCACTTCTGTGTTCACCACTGAAATTGGCTCCTAAACACAAGCAAAAAGCTTTCATTTACCCCAAAACAACTATTTAAAAAAAAAACAACAACCATATTCCCAGCTCATAAATACTGTATCTCACAAATACCAACAAGCAGATATGTTAAAGTCCAACTGAAGTCAAAAATAGAGTTAATGTGGTTTTTAAATGTATTATCAATAGATTCGTGTTATTAAGAGGTAGAAAAAAAATGGTCTTTGGCGCTGCATCCGACATGTCACGGGCAGACAGCGTGTTGTTAGTGGTGAAGAAGAGTAAAGACCACACCAGGATCGAAACGGACAATTGGAACGGACATTAAACACGCTGTTTAATGTGCTGCAGCTGAGCAGCTAATCACTGCAAACTGTTGTTAGCAGTGCACTTTTCACCTGTGAATGTTTGTTTGGTCACTAAATTGAGAAAATGATTCAAGATGCAGGACAAGATGTGTTGTGGCTCTCACATAAAGTCCAATTTCTCCCCTGCTTCCTCTTTAGGGTTCTGATTTCTTTTTTTTTCCAAGAAGAACACAGGACAAGTGATTTACAAAGCAGATATGTAGGCTGTAGCAGAAAAAGGGAAAAAAAAAGCAATCTAATTTCAGTTGGACTTCAACTGATGAGGTGGGTTAAGGGGATACTATTTCAGGAAAACTCACAGCTTTCAAGTTGCATTTTACACCTCTGTGTGTCCATCGGGAACAATGTCAGATCCAGTGGACAAGAAAGGGTGACGGACAACCTGGAGGAGGATGAAGAAAATTCAGTTTTCAGTTTTTCATTACGCCCTGCTTTTGTTACCGTCTTATATCCACTTAAAGTCACTCTGAAGCCTTGTTTGCATGACACTCGTATTGCCTTGAGATCTCAGAGGATTTAAGGGTTTACCCCTGTGTCTCGTTTTTGAGAGGTGCATTTTCCCGGGATAAATAAAATACGTTACACTCAAAATTGCAGACAAATTCACAGGGATTATCTCTGGAGACGACTGAAATCTAACACAGAGGAATGTAGCTGTCGTCCAAGCAAGTTTACATTGAGATAAAATTTTTTTTTTTTTTTTTTTACCAAATGCTGTGCAGTCTCATTATCTTTCTAAATGTCACACTTGCAGCCTGCAGCCTCAATAATCCTTGACTCAGAAAGCAAAAATAAAGAAAACCAAGAGCATCTTTGCTAATACGGGACTGATTGAGATGCACAAAGGACTAAAATTGCAGATTTGCAGAGCACTAAAAACACAAATGATCAATTATTACATTATCACATTAGGGTGTCCTGGTAATCCAATGCAACAGGGCTTTAAATCATATCATGTGTTTGTTTAGTTTTGTTTGCACACATCTTTAAAACTACATTAGGCAAAATTTGCACACTAAGAAGTCGTTATTTCTCTTACTGCTAAGTTTATCTCACTCAAACTTATCGCATTTCTCATCTGCAGTGTGGGCCGCAATTCAAAGTTCTGGAAATGTGCAAACTTTATGGCTGTAAATTGAATAAATATCTGAAAAACAGGCATTTTAATCAAAGGAAAAGACAAAATGTGAAGTCACTAAAGATCATACACCAAAATGAACCAAGGGGATGAACTTTTAAATTCATCGTATCCAAAGGGTGGAGACCTCTCTGTACCAAACATTTTGAGTCAAGGGTCACTATGAGGTATACAGTGAGCGCAAAAACTATTTTGTAAAGTTTCGAGAACATCATTTCTGCATTTTTTTTTTTTTATTATTACTTGTACTGTCTGGAGGATTTTTAAATAATAGCAGACACTCTCAAGGTGATGTGACATTTTCCTGCAACAATTATACATAATTATAAACAACAATTGGAGCACATTTGATTTGGCTTTTAATTAACTGCGTGACATTTAAACATTGCAAACATTCCATAACAGCTGGAAAATAGTTTTATCTCTGGGTGGCATAGAGCTTAAATATTGCCTGCAATTTACAAATCACATATTAACAATGAAAAAACATAATTCAAATCCATTACCTCATACTGATGAGGACGTCCCCGTTACGGAAAATGAAGAGGAGAATGTTCTCCTGCGTGACGTCGTGAAAGTTGGCGCTCTTCTCGTTGGCGAAGAACAGGTCAGGTTTCCAGAGACACTTGAACATCTTGGGGTCGACGGTGAGAGAATCGGACTTGAAGTCCTGCGGTAGTTTCAGCCTGGGGTCGTTCCAGCGCTGCCGCAGGAAGATGTTGACCCTGTAATCCTGTTGGGTACAGACGAGCACAAAATATGATAGGCGTCTGTATCATGTCAGTACTACTGGACACAAGTTGGCTGGTTTTAAATGGATGATGACCACGAGAGAAAATCGTGAAAAAACTTGAAACTCGAAAAATTTGGTTAATGCTCATTTTGTATTCACATTTTCAACAAGGTTTTAAGAAGAAGGGAGCACAGATGGACATGCAAAATGTCCACTTTTTGTTTTCATGAGCCTTCTCAAAAAGTCGAAATTGGGTAATAAAAACATTTCTATCCCTTTTAAAGATGTTTTAGACACTTCTCTAAAGAGTAACAGGAAAAAAAAAAAAGACATTATTCAGTTTCACCTTTCCTACACTGCTTTACTGTAACTGTTCCGCCTTATTTACAGGTGACATTTTCTACTTCCTGTAAGTTGTTTTTTTTTTAACTCATTGACAGCAGCAACATTTTCTCACGGCAAACATTTCAACATCAACTTCAACAGACCACTAACATGCCGTGTGACGTTTCACAGCTGCAGCAAACACACTCGTGACATCTACTTTTAAAGCAGTCAACCTCCAGAAAGCTGCACAGTGCGTGGGTCAAATGTTATCAATACAGCAACATGTGATACAGAAAATACCTCATTAGAGAGCTTATTAGCAAAACTTCCACATTCTTGTTGGTGGGAAAGTATCGCTCTTTGGGATGTTTTTTTTTTTCTGGGGACGCTTTGATGGCGTGCCTCAAGCTGTTCTGGGACCAGGTGTTAGGTAGGACTATTAATGCTGGGTGTGAAGACGGATGACTTGTCAAATAAAGCCGCCAAAATACCAGCTGCATGTGGGTGTGTATGTGTGCTACTGGGTAAGAAATTAACTTCCACCTTCTATCCCGTCTTTGTTCCCAATTTTTATAATGTTGGCTGCCTTTTTTTTTCAATCTTTTTTGATGCAGTAGTTTATGTAGAGTCTGCTAAAAGCCAACATTTGTCATCGCTTCATCCACTCAGGTGTTCTCAGAATAAACGTGGTTCTTTTTTTTTTTCTTGTATACTGAAAAACTACCTTAGTGGATTGGAGGCGACAGGGCCCATAATAATGGACCATGACACCACTCAAATGTGAATATTTAAGAAACAATCACCTGAATGAAAAGGTAAAGACAGGCACTTAAAGTTTAATTACAAAATACACATGTATAAGGTGTTGTTTTTGCTTTCTAGAGTCTAATTTTAGTCAGTCAATGCAAAGAAACTCATCCTTTCGAACCATGCAGATATTCAACATTGGTTTTGAACATGGTTTTGCATTCATTCCAATCACTACTGATCTCTAACTATTGCTTCTGACTTCAATGGTGTTACACTTCTGCGTTATTGTCTTTATCTGGTTGAGTGTAACCAACTGTTGGCTCAGGTGAATGACCTGAATAATAATAATATTTACAGTCGTGTGGACCTCTAGGTTCACATTGTGAGCAGTTTGTCAGTAGTTCTAAAGAGTAGGTTGCTTGGGAACATTACATTATAATTTTACAGCTCTTTTTTCCAGACCTTCAGTCCCAAATTTGGCCACTCTGGCAGAATCACCAATCTCTCTTCAAAAATAGTGATCCTCTTTCTTACTTCACCTTGTTCAGCCCCCTGTGTGACACAAATCCACAACAAGCTCCCTGCATTGGATCCTCTCCTTGACAACATGTTGAACTTCACTTTAAGTTGATTGTATCTCCGCTAGCTCAACCTTTGCAATTCTGCAACGGGTCATTTTTTTTGGCTCTGTCAGGTTTTCTTTTGCCTGGAGGAGTCTCCGTGCAGCCTCCACTCACAACACATGGCCCAGTCATCACTGTCGCCACAGATTCTCAATTTGCTGCTAACATTTTGGATTTGTCAGGCTTATTTTTCTGACACAATATGAGCAATGTGTTTGCTGATGTGTTTGCTTTCATTAAGCACTGAGTGAGCAGAGCAGATTTTTTTTCAAGTTTTCTCTCACTTCTTTTTTTTTTTTTTTAATATATGTTAACTGGGTTGCTGGCAAAACATGTTCCTACTGCATGGAAACTATTTTAGTTCCTGCCAGGTTTGGCTGTGAGAGACTGACCTACATGTGGTTTTATATCGCATCTGTTCTTCATGAACATACATTGGTAATGTGATTTTTTTTTTTTTTTGTATCAGCACTATGGTGCATTTAGTCTCCTGGCACACGCTGGACGTACACAGCAGAGTAAGACTGCAGTCGTTTCTCCTTTCTGCTAAGCAAAAACCTTTCCTACTAACTTCTTTTTGTAATTTATGTTTATATCAAAATAAATTCTGATTGTAGGGGCAGCCTTTTGACTTTCAGGAGCATTTGTATCCTTCATCAAAGTTTACATCTCACCCGAGTGTATTCTGCAATAAGTTCGAGCCAGCAAGCGTTGAGTGTATAACTCTCATAAAACTCAATATTATACTGTGCATATCTAGAAAACACAGTACACACACAGATCATTTTCCAGGCATAAATGCATGAAAAAAAAGATATGATGTATAAATCCCTGTAATTTGCTGTGGCACATGTTGATACACAATGTCTACGAGGAGACAAGAAACCACACAGAGATTTTCCTCCTCTGTTCCTCCAAGAACTATTTCAGAAACTCAGCGATCATCATTCTATACACAGAGGTCTTAGGATGGTTTATATAGTCAGCAGTGACCCAGAACAGGCTTTATTGTCTTGCCAGTAAACATTTTTTGGGAGGGAGAGCAGTGATCAGATTGTTGATATCTCATTTTGGAACACAAGTCGTCGCTTCCACACAACTGAATTTTAGACTCCGGTGTCCAACTAGTCCTCAAGAGACAGCGGGAGTAGCCTGGCTCTTCTCTGTCTGACAGAGACGCGGGCCAATTCCCACACCTTTGCCTTCCCCCTGAAAACCAGACAAGGAAATATATCGTCCCTCTGGCTCACTCTCAAGCTGCCAGTAAAGGATTCGATTCTGGAGAGATTTAACACGAGCACGTTAAAAAAAAAAAGTCGCAATTTATTTCATCTCACAACATCAAATTAGTCATCTTCTCCTGATGAACACAGTCGCAGAGTGAAAATAGATGCGTTAACCACAGAGGACGTGGGGTGGCGTTTGGCCGAGGGAGGTGTAAATGATGAGAGAGGGTTTCCTGAGATCAGATACCCAACAGAGTGATAAATTGAGGGGGAAAGGTGACCAGCTGGCTTGTCTTTCTCTTCCCGGATTTATTTTGAACCTTTCTCGCTTTCGTTCTCTTTCTGTCTTTCACTGGGCGTCTAGGGGGGAAAGAAGAGGGAAGACAGAAGTCGCCATCTGGGAGTCCTTCGTCTCTCTTTTTCTCTGTCTGAGTCCTTCCTCTCACTTGGCCTATTGCTTTTTAATTCGTCCCTCTCATGCTCTCTTCACTTTTTATCTGCCTTCCTCTTACTTTATCGCTTCAAATCTATCTAATTTATTCTCCCTTCCTCAAACTTTCAACTGCTCAATTTCCTCACTCCTGACTCTTCTTTTTCTTCTTTCTCACATTTGGTTTCTCGCTGGTTTCTAACTTTACCTTTGTCCTTCTCCTTTTCTCTACTTTCTTATCACTTTCTTGTCTTTAACTAACTTCTTCTTATTATTATCTTATCGCTTTTCTATCTTGATTCTTCTCATCTATTCATCCTCCTTCTCTTTCTTCCTTCTCTTTCTATTTTTTTCATTATATTTCTTCTATTTTTTTTTCTTTTCTCCCACCCTCCGTGCAAACCCTCCTCTATATTTTGAGTTCTAAAGATTTTCCACTTTCAGCATGTCTCACCCTAACTGGTCTGTAATTGGTCCTGGTGTGAAACACTACACTGGAAGGACTTTATAAGCGAACACACTCATCTGATCTGCAGCCAAAAGAAATATTTCCAGAGTACATTTTCATGCAGCTCCAATTCCAGGATATAGGATCTAAGGCTTTGCTCGGAGTATCGCTCCTCATGAAATGAAAGCAGGAGAGCATTGATCACTGCTTTGGACAGAGACAAAGCAAAGGTCACTGATAAAAATCTAGTTCTCTACCTGTAACTGTAAAGAATTCCTTAACTAGAATGTGACTGTTCATACAGGAAAAAAATGGCAGGTTTGTGAACTAAAGGGAACTGTATTGAAACTCAGCTGCCATACAGTGCACAGGTTTGCCCGCTAACCTATTTTTGCCTTTATTTGATAGTTACAGCTGAAGAAAGACAGGAAAGGTGGGAAAAGAGAAGGGTGTGTTTTATCAGACTTGGCTCGATGATCCATCCTGTTGCTTACTGGTCCAAAAAAGTGCCTGCATGAACACATGACGAAGCTGAAACTGAAGCTTTATCACCGTGCCTTCAATTATTCTGTGACGGTCGTTAAAACTCTCCAAGCTGTTAAAAAAAGAAGTTCACGACACAGAATCGAGTCAAGCCGTCATTCTACACATCATTAACCTTTCTCATGACATGACCATGTTTACTGACAGAGACACTTGATGTTTATTGGCTCCTCCCAGCACTTTTAAATGAAAACACACCGGTAAGCAGTGCTTGTTGGAAAACCTTCAGGAATGTTCCCTTTATTGTTTCCTAAGTGATCAAGAGTCGACACAGCGCTGTCCTTGAGTTTAATCTGCTCACTAGCATTCAAACTGCACTTCTTTATCAGCAATTAAGCCATCAGATAAATGAGGCATGAAAACTCCAGTCTTGATAATGATTCACTGCTAAATGGTCTGATACTGTCTAGAAAAACATGCTCATGCATTTTTCCTAAAACTCGTCGGATAAAGGAGGTTTGGGCTCTGATCCATTGCTGCTGATTGGCAGGACTATTGATTATCAATACTGTCAGACTGGAGTGGAACTGAAGTGAACTCTTACCATGGTCGTTTCTTGGATGGAGCCAAAACTGTTGATGAAAATGTTTACTCTGTCCTCCACGGGAATTCCTGGATTTTGAAAGAGAAAGGAGAGATTGCAGTGTCTGTGCTTATATGTCACAATAAGTGTCAGTATGCCTTGTAAAAACCTGTAAGTCTTTATTTATACATACTGTACCTGATGATTAAATTGATTACTGATCAGGATTTGTGAAAGATTTTATCAACACAACAGAGTAATAAAAATCCCCTCTGATCCCCTCTGCTAAGCTAACGCTGTAAATGTAATACATATATAACTTCTGGCATCTCTCTCCATTCAGCCTTTTGCATAAACTAATAAAGCTCCTGATGAATGCACCCTGCTTTGAATACATTATTTCCTTTCAGGTGTTTACTGGAGGCTTGGAAGTCTCACAGGATAAACTATATCAAACAAATCACTAAATGAATGTGCATATATGGAGGTGGCATATAGCTCACATCATCCATGCACTATTGCAACCAAGTAAACGTCTTAATATTCCAAAAACACCCGTTATTGGCTTTAAATTCTCTATACAGTCTGTAAAAGCAGCTCATCATTTTTTACGCCTGGGCAAAGTCGTGCACAAGGCACAGTTTAGGATGTAATTTGGGAGATTATGACATGGATGTTAATGGACGGGGAGCTTTCAGCCCACCCTGAAATCAAGAGCAGATGTTTGGCCGCTAGACCGGTCGCAGGCATTCAGAGAGGGAGCCGACTCTGCTCCCAGCACATCAAACATCCAGTCCCACATACAGCTCCTGCTGCCAAGTGCCACAGGATGGAAACTAACTGAGGATCTACCTGAGGACTGGTAAGACCATCAGTCAGACGCAGAGGTCACCAATCACCTCTTGTTATTTTTATGGGTGTTTCTGTGAGAATGAAGCCTGGTACTCCCTACGGTGTGACATTTACAGTACACTGTAAACACTGTAAAGATGGATTGCTGGTGGACAGAAAGAAAAAAACAGCCACATTTTTATGGCAGAGGTTTGCTTATGAGTCGTTTCATCAAAAAGTCAAATCTAATACATACAAAATGAATATGGTATGTTAGCTCTTTTAAAGATTTGAGGCTGTCTTCAGTCACATATTTCATTCCCATGACAGCCTGTGTGCGTCAATCAACACCATGTTTAAGACCCGATAACATCGGCTTATTGTGGGCCTACATGTTATATATGCAGGTCTATGCATAACAAGAAATTTATTTTCATTAATGTCTTAAGCACCTTTTATGCAGATACCTGTTCATGCACCAAGTTTATGGAAGAAATCTGGAGGTACATATTCATCGCATACTCCTGTCTTTAATTAGCATGACAGCGGTGCAGCAAAAATGTAAATTTAAAATAGACAGAGACAGATGAGGAGGAAAAGAGGCTTGCCTTTGAAGTTGGGCCTTATTCTGGGATCATAGCTGATCAGTAACCTGTTCAAGATGTTACTGGTTGAGTTCGCAGGGACTCGGGCCAGATCCTCAGATGACAGCTGTCTGCAAAAAAAAACAAGACAGAGAGGGAACTGTAGGCACGATTACATTAGCAGGTCAAATTCCTGGCAGATGAACAGTGCAGACAGTCGGTACACCCACCTCTGCTCTGCATACTCTTTGATTAAACTTCAACCTGAGTGAGCTACCAGTAAGGGATTAAATTAGCTTTTAACATTTAGACCACGCAGGCAGTGTGAAAGTGAAGGAATGTTTGGAAATGAGATGTAGTACTATGAGATTTTTCCAGATCATGACTGGGGAAGTTTTTTTTATTGAAAGAAATAATTAAACCCCATTTTATTCATTTTTAGTTGCCTTGCAAAAAATCCTTTAAAGAAATGAGTCAATGAATCTGCCATGTGGGTGGTAAAGAGTATAAATGACTTGTCAAGACAAACAGTATATTCCTTTGCAGTTTATATCCACTTTTTATTGAAACCAAAGTGAAACTTTCCCTGTGAACCATCCTACAAAATAGCAAAAAACATCTGTCTACCGAAAATTACCACCATAACATAAAGTGATGACTTTCAAAGATGGTCAGCCAAACACCATTTGTTTTTTCTGAGGTTGACTGATGAAAAAACAATGGGACAGAGAGAGGGAAAGGGGAGAACAGGATCTGGCAGGAGAGAAAGGAGAAACAGAAAGTCTCCTTGTGGGTGGCAATGAATTCTCCTGCCAAAGAATTTCCCCTTCTCAAAGCACTTTACATATCATTATGTAAACCTTATCATGCACTGAGGATGAGTTAAAGTGCTCCACAGGAATGTTGCGCAGCGTGTGTATGTTCTGCGGTTCCTCTGATCAAAGTGAAACCCATAATTCCCATCCACTAAACCTCTTTTTTTTTCTTCCCCTGCTTTTAACAGACCCTTCTGACTACCTCAAGCACAACAGCTAAACTGGAACCAAGTGGTTCCCCTGATCCACAAAAGGCATCCGCAGCACTAAACACGAAATATGTCATACAGCTTACACTTGCCAATACTGAGACTACATCAAACAGCTTCTCCCTCATTTCAGGAAGTTTCATTGTGGAGCCATTTGTTACCATTTAAGGAAGCAGAGGGCGAAGCTCTATGCTGTGTACAGACAAGAGACAGTCCAAAGGCACATGAGGGCATGCTGATATTTATCCTGCAGAATTTACCTTTTTTGTATATTAATGACCTGTCTGTGTATTTAACACTTCTTTGCAGGGTTGCATATTTTATCAGTCAGCTGCACACAATCAGCTAAAAGTCTGAAAAGTCAAGAATTGAGTCTTTTTAACACAATGTGCTTTTTGTGGATTCGGTGTTGGCGTCCATCGTTCCCAACTGACTGTGTCAACATTAGACTTAAATTGCTCTGCAGTGACGCAGCTGATGAGATCTGGTCAAACACAATGGTGGATAAAGACTGGAAAGTGAGACCCATCAGGTGTGAAATGGACTAATGTGTGCTTTAACTCAAAGCTTAACTGCCAGCTAGCTAACTCCGCCAATTTCACACACATGCACAGGTCAGTTTACACGTCAGCTTAGCCAATGAAAACAGTTGTTTGGTTGAGCTTTGTCTGAGAAAACAACCCTGGTAACGTCATCGGGGTTAATCTCGGATTGGGCTCTGCCACAATTTTACAACAGAAAGCCTGCAAGACAAACTGGAGTTTTGAAGATATCGGACCCAGGCAAGGAGACTCTAACGAAATGATACTATTGGCTGGATTATAGGAAATGGAGAATCCCAGTTTAGAAGGGGTACTAAAGACTAGATTTGAGGATATCAAACACACAACACAAACACAATTACAGCCTGAAGCCAGGAACGCATAGACATCACCAGACGCTGGGTTTCATCCCTGGTGATGCTCTGCCAGGCCTCTACTGTGCAACTGTCTTCAGATCCTGCTTGTTCTTGGGGCATTTTCCCTTCAGTTTTGTCTTCAGCAAGTGAAATGCATGCTCAATCAGATTCAGGTCAGGTGACTGACTTGGCCATTGCATAACATTCCACTTATTTACCTTAAAAAACTCTTTGGTTGCTTTCGCAGTATGCTTCGGGTCATTGTCCATCTGCACTGTAAAGTGCTGTCCAATGAGTTCTGAAGCATTTGACTGAATATGAGCAGATAATATTGCCCAAAACACTTCAGAATTCATCCTGCTGCTTTTGTCAGCAGTCACATTATCAATAAATACAAGGGAACCTAGTTCCATTGGCAGCCATACATGCCCACGCCATGACACCACCACCACCATGCTTCACTGATGAGGTGGTATGTTTTGGATCTTGAGCAGTTCCTTTCCTTCCCCATACTCTTCCCTTCCCATCACTCTAGTACAAGTTGATCTTTGTCTCATCTGTCCATAGGATTTTGTTCCTAGAACTGTAAAGGCTTTTTTAGATGTTGTTTGGCAAACTCTAATCTCGTCTTCCTGTTTTTGAGGCTCACCAATGATTTACATCTTGTGGTGAACCCTCTGTATTCACTCTGGTGAAGTCGATTGTTGACTTTGACACACATACACCTACCTCCTGGAGAGTGTTCTTGATCTGGCCGACTGTTGTGAAGGGGTTTTTTTTCACTTCACCAGGGAAAGAATTCTTCTGTCATCCACCACAGTTGTTTTCCGTGGTCTTCCTGGGTCTTTTGGTGTTGCTGAGCTCACCGGTGCGTTCTTTCTTTTTAAGGATGTTCCAAACAGTTGATTTGGCCACACCTAATGTTTTTGCTATCTCTCTGATGGGTTTGTTTTGATTTGTTCAGCCTAATGATGGCTTGCTTCACTGATAGTGACAGCTCTTTGGATCTCATATTGAGAGGTGACAGTAACAGATTCCAATGTCAAATGTCACACCTGGAATCAACTCCAAACCTTACATTACCTGCTTAATTGATGATGAAATAACGAGGGATTAGCCCACATCTGTCCATGAAATAGCTTTTGAGTCGACTGTCCCATTACTTTGGGTCCCTTAAAAAGTGTGAGGCACATATAGAAACTGTTTTGGATGAACTGATTTGGATGTAAATACCCTCAAATTAAAGCTGAAAGTCTGCAGTTAAAGCACATCTTGTTTCATTTCAAATCCATTGTGGTGGTGTATAGAGCCCAAAAGATGAGAATTGTGTTCGATGTCCCAATATTTATGGACCTGACTGTAGCCTTTGAAACAAGTTAAGTTGCACAATTCTCTTGAGCTTGTCATGTTATGTCATTACGGCTACATGAAGTGTATGTTATGTTGGCTCTTGCACTGTGTGAAAGTTCAAGGTGTCGTTTTTTTCTTTTTCCCATACTTACGATGGACAGTAAACCTGCTTCCCCTTTTTCTTTCCCTTCTTTGTCCCTTTTTCTTTGGCAGATCCTCCCTCTAGACAAAGAGCGAGGACTAGAAGAAAGATGGCAAGCTTCTTAATGCCCATCCTGGTGGGAATTGAGTCTGTGGAGGGAAAATAAATAAATAAATGAATAAAGAGTAGAGGCCGCAGCATTTAAATTACTCAACTTAATGGTGTGCGATTCAATAACCCAAGCTGAATTGTTTTCTTGCCGCGCTGGACAAATCTCAGCATCCATTTGCACGTGTGACGCTTTGTCCTCGGTGGGAGCGCAAGGCTTCGCAGTACTTTATCTCATTTCCTGACCACTGTGACTTTGCCCGTTGTTGTCATGATATACGCACTCCCATTTACTCTGGATGCATGTCACATACAGTTAATGTCTGAAATATGAATTAATCAATCTGACATGGTTTAATCAAGTAGCGCAAGTTCAAGCATAAATCCAATCAGCGGAGTAATGCGTCTGAGTAACGATGGTCATTCAGGACTCTATAGGTGAATGTGACCTCTAAGGGATGGCTGAAATAAATACCACCTGAAATATAGTTCAATCCATTCTCGCACCACAAATGCTAAAATATAGGAGGTAATATGGCCCTGTGTTAACCATAAATCTCTTTGTTAGAAAAGCCAAAGCCAGGTCTAACAATAAAACAACATATATATATACAAATGAACCCTTTTATGCACAGACAGTGTGTTTTGCATGTCTCGATGGGGGCCATTAATCAGATAGCAACCATAGTACCTGTGTGATTCATTCCCCCATCTATGAAAAGAGGTGCCCTTTCATTGCATAGGGACACTGAGACCAAAAGCAAAGCCAACAGTCTCATCCCTCCGCCCTGCCAGCAAGATCGTATATTAACTGAAGCAGTTTATTGTCTAGACAGACACTCACTCTCACTCTCTCTCTCTCTCTTTCTCACTGCCTCGACCCAATAACTCCCCGACTGCACCTCGCCCTGCACATTGATCATCATCTTCTCCAGCGGAAATCGTTTCCACCGCTCCGCTCAATGCCTTTTGTCTCCATGCAAACACCTTGTCTCACCCGGCCAAAGTCAACGATGTTTTATTGATTTGCGAGATTCCTGCAAAATGGGAGGTTGGCCGGTGTTCCGGTCGAGGAGGAGGACGTGGCCGACGCGCGTCAACGTTGACCCACACAGATCATATGTCAGCAACTGGAGCGATGGGGGGTGTTTACCTTGGCGACCAACCGTGTTTCTTAGAACTCTTTACTTATATGACCTATAGTTCCCATCATCCCTCTAGCATTTCACTACAGAACAGTTAACATTTCCGAGCATCTACTCCAGATTCCCTGACAGGTGGGAGAAGCACAGGATAACCACATGAACACTAACAACTTTTCAAATCTTGATCCCAACACTGGCGCTCAGCATGTTATGGCACAGTTTTCCAATGCTTTTTGGGTTTCTAACCCCAATAGCCAAGCGATTTCCATTTCCAACCATATGTCACAGGCTGACGTGTCTTTAGGAGTTGTGCAGATTAACCAATAAGTGTCCTTGCCTTCATAGATTTTTTAAAATTATAATAGTTCTTGGTCTTAAAGGGGAAAATCTTCTGTGTTTCATGAGAAATAAGAATCAAAAACTACCAATGTACTGTTGGGCATCAGAAATGTCTTCTGCTTTCCAATTTTGTGAATGATCTTACAATTTATCACCTCACAACCCTTAAGATTTGTCTGGTGATGGAACTTCTTAAGAGATGACAATGCATCCTAAGATTTTTCATTAATAAACTCAGAAAAATATATATAAGTTGTGCAGGGGACATATTGTTCCTTCTTCTTACCAATTTTGCAAATCAACTCATAAAAACAAAATTAAAAGTGAGTACTTTAAAGTCATAATCTCAAAATGTTTCTTTTTTTGTCTTTTGCAGCACCTCTGGCAACAGTTGGCAATTGCGAGCATGTTTTTGGACATAAATTCAGGTTTCCGTTTCAGTATCTTTATCTCTATGGTGAGGTGAGTACGAAAAGCAAATCTGTTGGGTTAAAAGCAGAACTGTGTGCCACTTTTCCAGGAAAGTCACTACAGACACTCAGGTCGTCATAATACTGTAAATCAAGAGCTTTCATCAGTGGGCTCAATCACATCAATCTATAACAGAGAGTGACTTCACATTTATTTGTTATTAATATTATTTAAATATTTATTGAAATAAAATCTTCAGTATTATGTGTTTTCAAGTTTTTTCATTAAAAAACATTAAGATATAAGTTCATCACCATTACACAAGTTGCACAACTCTTCTCCAGTAGACCCAAGGTGTTTTCAGGAGCTGTTTTCTGTTCTGAGGTGACTAAACTAATGCATGTTATATTTAAGCAGATTTAAGTGACATGTTTCATTTTGATCTTCTATTAAAACTCACGCTATGTCTGCTACATGCTGTGTGTGCACTCCCAAAATATTAGACATTTTAAGACATAACCAGGACATCACGCAGACCCACGCTGAAAAACTGACTTCCCCGCGCAGAGAAACATTTGGTTCAGCTAAGACCATACAAGTTCATAAATTGACCTTGGCACTGCCTGAGTCAACTCCGTGCCACCACTGTGGAACGTCGTCCTTGCTGTGTTTGTAACTACTGGCGATGTTCAAGCTGCAGAGGCTCTGTCATGGCAGCGGCTGACTCAAGCAGCCTTACGTGGTCTGCCCCGTGGGTCCAAGGTCAATAAGCAATTCTGCTATGCACATATAACTTCCTCAGGTTGTGCATTTTTTTTTTTTTTTTTTTACATTCAAGGCCACAAACATGCTGTTGGAAGGAAAATTACTCCTGTAAGAAGGCGATTATATTTAGGTAAATGATGATTATTATTTAGGAGCTATTAATGTCAGATGCAATATGATAAATATGTGCGATTTGCTGTAAATAACATTAATTTCTTTGGCTTTAACAATGCCTTACGCTTCACTGGAGCATGGCTGTCTTAATGCAATATGCTCTAACCCACGAGGAAAGGCCTGTGCTGTGCTTATCAATACACTGATACGCAAAAACAACCTATGTGCAGACTACAAGGGGGGAGACCACTCACAACCTGTGGCTTGCACATCAGCATTAACAAAAGCAAAACAAAGTGAAAGCCCGAGCTTGAGAGGGAAGGCGCAGAGGGGCTGCAAGGAGAGCAGCAACACAGCGACCACCATGACAGGGGGATGGTGGTGGGGGGATGCAGGAGGAAGATGCGAGCACGTCCATACATGAGCGCACGTTGGGAGCATGAAAAACACCGGAGCCGTTCATCACCAAATATCACACACACACACACACACACATAAACACACACACTTACCGTTCAGCTTGATCACCTGTCGGTTTCTTGGGGAAAAATAAACTGAGAGCGCAAGTGGTCGTTAACAGAGGTTTCCAGACCAGCCGCAGCCTTTATTCTCCATCCTGCTCTGCGCTCTCCTCTCTGAAGCGGCTTTCAGGGGATGGAGAGAGAGAAGAAGAAAAAAATAGAAGGAGGAAAAAAGTTACATCTCGGCAAATTGCCAATTTTTATGTCTGCCGCGCCCGGTTTGTTGTTGTTATTGTGGAATCGGTGTGTGTGTGGAAGAGTGTGTGTGTGTGTGTGTGTATATATATGGCTGCTGTTGTGCCCTTTCGCCTCAGCTCGGGAAGCCCAAGATGGAGGCTTGCGTGTACCTGACATGCAACATGCGCAGTAGCGGCTGCACGGAGCCGGAGCGCATCGTCAGTCCTCCCATCAGCACCACGGACAGCCGCCACCCCCCGCCTGCCTCAGTGACGTGAAGGCTGGGGGGGGGGGGGGGGGGACGCCTCACTCTTTATGGCAGCGTCTGCGTGGCGTTCAGAGGCAGATGGACGTGAGGCTGCAGAGCATGAAGGCATTTATGGAGGCTGATGGCCTCTGCTGCTACATTAGGATTGGATTTACAAAGACTCATTTATATTATTTATGTTTTTATAAATATAGGCTGTATTATTATTATTATTAGTAGTAGTAGTAGTAATATCTAATATTTACAGTTTATCTATATGTGTGTGTATATGTTTGTTTTTATAAATTTCTAAATTTTTTTAATTTTTATTTATTTTTTTCTTATTTTATTTGATTTTTTTTTGTAAATATTAACCCTTTATAGGGCACTCATTGAAATACTTGTAAATTCAAAATTTCAACTCTAGACCATCATAGGTGGATATTACAAGACTTTGTTCCTTATTTTACTTTTTCAGAAATGTTCAGTTTTATGGTCCAAATCCAAGGTCAATGAAGAGACCATATATGGTTCCTTGCCCTTCTATGGTAAAAAAAATCCCAAAAGCACCTATCTCTTGATTTAGCACAATGATTCTACTGTATAATGTAGGAGTTTCATCAAATTACCATCGTTAGTTTTGAACTTATTTCTGTGTACGTCTGACTATGAAGGGCCATTCAGTGAAGTCGAGAGGCATGAGAAAGTTTGAGAGACTCTGGGCCACTGCTGAATTGGTCAAATGACATGAAATCACTATCTGGGACGTAGCCTGATCTCCCAACATTGGCTTGGAGAAATAAAATGGTTCTGCTGCCTCACAGAGAGGTGGGAGAGCCTCATTTTGGAAATGATCAAATTTGATCATGTCAATATGGATTTTTTTTCTTCTTCTTCTTCTTTTTTTTTTTACCACATTGTTTCTATTGATATCATCATATATCTGCCAAAATTAATGATCTACACAAACATTTGATATTATGAAGTTAAAAGAAGCAGATGTACATTTCAGTCCTTCAAGAGAGAAAAAAATAAATAAATAAAATTTGCCATCCTCAGTTCAGGGATAACTGGGTGATGTACATCTACTGATGAAGATGATATAATCTGATTGGTGCAGAGGGATGTTGTTGTGTTGTGATGCTGTTTCCAGGGCCGGTGACTTACAGTGAGCTGCTGGTGTGAGCCTGTCTCTTTAAAACACATGTCCATCAGTTTGAGAGTTAGAGCAGGTTGCAGTGTGTTTTTCATCTTTGCTTTGTTTGTCTGGCTTGTGATTGTGGGTGAACAGAGAACTAACAGTGAAGTGAGTGAATGAATGAATAAAGGGTTTTATATCAGAAGCTTGAACAAAAACGTTTGGCAAAGCTCCAATAATTTGCTAGCTCATCAAATATTATCACTCGATACGGTCAGCCCATTGGTTTTATATACAGTCTATGAGTTAAAGGAATTTAATGCAGCGTGTGTGAGACTTTTATGCGACGAATGATTGATGCTCCTCTTAACTACAAAATATTCTGTGTGGAGCTGAGCAACATCTCAAATTGTCTCTCTGCTCCAGAAATTGGAGTCTGAGAAGAGGCTCAACTAACATAAACAGTAAGATACTGCTCATCCTTGTGTGTGTGTGTGTGTATATGATTGTGTGTATATTAGGCTTAGATTAGTTTGGATATAGTATTGATAACTGCCAATGTGATGGACTTTCCTCTCTGAAAATAGACACACACTGTAGATGAAATCATTAAAAACTTTAGGTGGATTAATCTGCAGACTGCCTCACCTACAGGAATTTCATTTTCAAAACAGAGGTTGTGTCACTACCTGGTGTGGTAAAAAATTTGAGAAATCAACTCTTAATTAATGTCATTTCTGGAGGAGAAAAGACATCATTAGTATAAAGCAGCCATCATCCACTTAACTGGTCCAAATGTCTCAGATAAAAATGTTACTGATTATACTGCAATGAAATCTGAGTCAGCCTTTATAAATTGGCCACAAATAGAACTGATTATCTTGGTGATGAGTGAAATTACTTTTCCTCTTTTGTATGCTACAAAAAGAATTCCCTCAACATATTTCACATTCATTTCTATGAACCACAACTTGCGCCTGGTTTTGGTTGTGGTTCTAACTTTGAACCTCTTACAAACTGCTTGTGTAATTTTTCATTCGTTTCTTTTTTGCGAGTTTAGTGGAAACACATTAAAACAACTGAACAGGAAGCCTGATCTTTTGTTCTTTTGGTGGAGAAAAAAAAATCCATCGCGGGATGCAACTGAGCACATTTTTCCCACAATTTTGATCTCATATCTCATTCATCACTTTGTGTCAAACAACTTGGGCGGCCTCCCCACGCTGATCCCTGTAGCATAATTTTGACTGACAAGGCATTCCATTTGCATACACAAATTAATAAGCAACACATGCACAGAGATTAATGATTTATGTCACAGGGCATGGTTCTGGTGTTACAATCAGGAGGCTTCCAATGGAGCACAAGGATCCTTTTGTGTTGTCTACAAAAATGTTGGCCGGCTGGCTCCAAGCCATGCGTCTGATGGACAACCATGTGCCATTCCAGAAACACGTCAGGCTGCATTGAACCAATCTAGTGTGGTTATACCTGGCATGCTGTCTGCATTTCTTCTACTACTGTGGCTCAGAAGACTTATATGTGTTGTCACAATTGCATTCAAATGAAAATAAAGATTTTGACAGAGAGGGGAGACTTGCTCAAGTGTTGCTACCAAACATATTTCTCCTCGCGATGTGCTTCTAAGTAACACGTTTGTTTTCAATTCAGAAGTTGAAGGCTGATTCCAAAGTGAACCCAGAGACGCTTCGTGGACGCAGGTTTAAATCAGCGACATGTCACAATCAGCCTCACATGTCACACAAGCTGTCGAAGCGAATGAGACTTCGTGAAGGATGAAGATAAAACAAAGGGCAGCAGGCGTGATGGGATTTGAAAAAATTCAACTGTGTGTTGGATCTGAGGTAATTGTGATAAATGTGGGTAAAGAAATAAAATAAATAAAATATAAAAACAGAATGGTATATTGTTATGATGTATACTCTTCAAGGGGATTTACACAATAAAGCCCTTTTCTATTACAGCTATTATATTCAAAGATTAATGTCTTCCTCTTAACAAGCACATTTTCTTGTGCATGTGTTACTGCTCTTGAGCTTTTTTTGATCCTGTTTTTATGACATTTACATCAAAATTAAAGTAAGTGACACTGAAATACATTGACAGAGGCACCTATTTTTAGAAATTATAATTCTTTTATTTTCTATTTTGTTTTGACTCTTGTTACAAAATAAGAAACCGTTGTTGCAGAGATGCCGGGGTCTTAAAATAGTTGAGACAGACAGAATCAAGAGGTGCTTTCATGCAGTTTGTTAAAGATGAGTGAAGAATCACCTGGATCCTCTCCCAAATATGTGGCCAAACCCCTCTTTCAGCCTTTACTTTGGTCACTTCTGGTTAAGGGAGTTTAACCTGTAGGGATTGTGCTGTGACTATTTTTTTCTGTTTTAAAATATTTGTATTTTGTACAAATAAAGAAATACAAAGCTATTTTTTTAAAGAATGGATTCTGCTGGCTTGAGAAGAATAGTTCTCTATTTCCTGGATCAATGCCCTAAAAACAGGCAGTTTCACAGAACATTGACATGTTCAGGTATCAGCACCTTCTTGGTTGCTGAGCTCTCTCTTTAATTATTGATCAAGGTCTTTGCGCTCTGCATGGCGCTTCCTCTATTTGCCTTGTATCTAAGTGTATATTAACCTATATCATACATGCTAAAAAAGAAGCACTTTAATGGAAGACATCTTTTAAAACCACAAACCAGAACATACTATCCCAGCTGATTCAGTGTGCATGCTTTGTTAATTCTGTAGGTAAGAGTAAACATGTGCACAGAGTTGCTAGCTTGCAGATGTCCACCTCACACAATCCATCACCACACAGTGGTGGTCTCCAGCACAATACTGCACTGATGAAGTTTGGCACTGCAGTAGATTTAACCCCTGGATCATTAAATAAGCAGATTGCCATAACAGAAACCAAGTCTTCCCCCATCAGTATATGTTTAGTTAGTGCAACATGAACCAAGATTATGACAGAGACATCGAGCCAGGGAGCTGTAGAGCCGGAGAACTCCTTCCCAGTATTTTCTGGACTCTGCTCAGGGGTAAGGAGGGGAATCCTCAAGGAGTGAGAGGTTCTTTCCAAAATGCCATGTCCGCTGAGTTAAAATATATGACAGGTTCCTGTTGAAATTTATGGTAAACTTACAGCGGCGTTCTCCTCCCTCCGTCTCTTCACTGAAATGCACTCTCTCCTGTCATTTCAGACCCTGCCACCCCAGCCTGACCTGCAATAACCCTTGTTCCCGACACCAAACCACCCCACCCACCCGCTCCTGTTCCCACTTCGATCATTATCCTTGCAGTATATATAGCGGCCCATTTCTACTCGTTTCAGGTCTGGTCAGATTGTCTAATGTGCTCTTTGCTGAGCATTTCAGTCACTTCATGTGCCTGCAAGAGCTTTTGCCTTTTTTCCTGCCCTTTCCCTGGTTAAGTTTTACTTTCTTTCTGCCTGGTCATTTTTGGGTCCAAACCTGCATTTACACAGCTAATCATTAGAAGCTCCTCTGTTCATATGATCAGATGAATTCCTGAGAAATGAATACTTGCTTGAGATTAGATTTTCTCTCTTCAATATTCAAATTATTTCAACATCACAGAAAAACTCTTGAAAACTATTCGAAATGAGTTATCCTGTGTTCATCTCAGCTCATTCTGTCACAACTGCAGACCTCCTCCTGTCTCATTTTTCTGAGCATCCAGGAGCAATAACAAGAGTCAGACAGCACCACAGTAGTAACAACTGAATTTTAATTGAAACATTGAATTCAGTTCAGGCTCTGCTGTGAAACACTGTCTACAAACAAATTTAAGGGGTGAATGTGTCAGATAAGAATATTTCAGCGTAATCAATGGGTGGAGCACAATGCTAATGTGCTGAATTTAATCCTTGCCGGTCCACTGACAGCTAGAGTTTTATTTTACAAAGACAACATGTGATCAGGTGTTAAAATATGATGCAATGTCCTTGATTAGACGCAACAAAAGCAAACAGTATAAAGTACTTCTGTTTGTTCTGTGTCAACCAGCTAAAACTTAAAATGGCAGATTAAATGTAATATGTAAACGCAGCTTATCAGCCGGCAATAACACATACTTACAGATTATTTTCTGAGCGCAGATTAAGATGATGATGATGAGAGATGATGATTTTCTGGGATTTCTGACTCATTAAATGTTTTCCTATGAATCGCAGCTACAAACCAGAGAGAAACAATGGTACAGTGTTTTATGCTGTTCTGATGATGGGTGTTTTTAGAAGTGGAAACCAAACATGCGTGAAAATGAAGGCTCCTTCCCCCCGCGGCCCTGAACAGGATAAGCAGATTAGAAAATGGATGGATGGATGATTCCAGCAGAAGAGGGCACGTATATGTATATGCATGTAATGTATAGAATTAGTTTGAATCATGTGAGGACATACCTTCCTCCAGCAGAATCATAACAAGAGCTGTTTTGCACATGAACTGAGAATTTTTCCACAGTAACCCTCAGTGGCATCAAGTGTTCATGGGGCAAAGACTTGACTGTAGCCCTGAGGGGCACCACCAGGGGGCTCTGGTTTCAAAGCCATGTGCAGCCAGGGGCAATTAATCACCACAGTGCCTCACTTTTAACATCTCACACTTTAGCATAAGACTTTAATATCCATACAACTTAAGGATCTTACTAACATCTAAAAGTGTGCCCACATACTGAAGGACACAGCACCCTCAGAGCAAACTAGTGCAGCCTTGAATCTGTGTTTTCAATGATATGAACTCATCAGGCACAACAGTAAATGTAGAAGACTTCAGTTTGTCAGAAATTCTGCGAAAATGTGAGTCATGTCTTTCTAAATTCCTCTGCAGGCACATTTTCCACTTTCTGTAAAATGCAGAGATGACTCCTCGTTGGACCACACAGCAGAGACTCCTGCTGTTGCTGCAACAGGAGGTTTTACCATATAAATGAAGTCATCTCAAAGGCCTTTTTTCTTCAAGGTGCAACTAATGAGCTGTGATCTGGTTTTAGCAAACATGTCCACTCCCTTGTGTTTCACTTCATTTCAACTGGAACAAAACTGGTGTTTCACAGACACTGTGACAGATGCGTTGTGTAACACAGACGGACTGGGAGAGGGCATTTGTTTGTTTGACAGTATGTGTCCCGAAAAGGCAAGCAAGCCTAATGGGATTTAGCTGTGAGCCGACGACTGTGAATTCTCTGTTGTATACATTTCCATCTCCAGTCTGCTCGGTGGACACAGAGCCCTCCTGGCTGGCATGCCTCTGTACGTTAGCTGTGACCCAAAAGGTCTGACTTGTTTCTAATTTCCTCTGTTTATTATATTTCTTTGAATCAAAGCCTCCACGTTTCCCAAGACCACCATGGAAGCGGCAATCAAATGTGGACAACGAGACAAAATACCCAGCTTTTACAGACAAAACCTCAAGGGGTGAATGAGTGTGAGCGTGTGTGTGCGAAAGAGAGAGGGATTCCACAATGTGAAGTGCTGACATCTGCTGCAGGCCCTTGCAGGGCTGGAATGTGATACTCTCCTTTACACAAAGTGACTTGGCCCTTGCAGCAGGCACAAGAAGACCTCTATATGCCCCTCTCCACGGGGCAGCACACGTATGAAATGAGTGTATCGATGCCCCATGCCTCCTTTTCCCAGCCATTAACTTTGATTAAAACCACAAAACCTTCCTTCATACCTTGATGCTGGAGAGATGGCTGCTCTGCTCCTTCTTTGAGGTGGTAGTTTCTGAGCTATGTGAGACTGGGGGTAAATTGCTGTAGCATTGCATCATGTGTCTGGCTCAATAGGTTCAATATGTCTCCAGCTCTCCTTTGATTGTTGTGTCTGTGCTGCAGCAGACTTGCCATACAGTTGGGGGGGATACACTGGTGGATTTGGCCAACAAAGAATGGGAGGAACCACATAAAACGCAGTTGATGAGGTACAACAGTGTGCCGGGGAGAAAGGAAATTGGGAACAGGAGGGAGTATTGTTCCAAGCGGTGTCTCTGCTTTGATATGACAAATTGAGAAGCCCTTAAACATTTCCTTCCACAGAAACATTTAGGCAGAATGCACAACAGCGTGTTGAAAAATCCTGTGTGGGTACATATTTATCTTTCATCTCTCTATGGGGAAAATCAATCAAGACTTTAAACAATAACTCCATGGTTAAAAAAGCTTATTTAGGCATATTTTCTTATGGAAAGTTTCCTTTTGAATGACGGAGCCCCTGAAGTGAATATGCACTGTGGACTTCATTGTTTAACCATGTACATGTCATAAATTTGATGGACCATGATGCACTTGGCAAATGGGCCACAAAGGCCACAGTTATGCAGCCCAGTATAAAGTAGGGAAAAAAGATATTTACGAGCACTAACACAGTGGGAGCAAACGGGATACACACAGTAGAAGTGAATTTTGTCATTTTCAATTTTCTCTCCTCAAACAGGCCAAATTGTTGCAAAATTGTTGTTCCTTTTCATATTATTTCTTTTTCTTTACATGCCAACACTATCTAAAAAACTACTTTGTTCTGTAAAATTCACAGTGATTGACAAAGAAAGTCATTTAAACTATATAAAATCATATTTTTTATTGTGTGAGACGTGGAAAAAAAATCTATTTCTCTCTCATCTGTGGTGTTGAAATTCAGAAGAAATTCTAGTTTCACTAGAATATGAAACAGTGCATCATTTTCTTTGTAATTTTACCAATGTCAGCAGTGTGTCAGGAATGTATTTTCCTTAACTGCTGACAAAAGCAGAATGAGACAGATGACTCCAATACTAATAGACAGACCAGATTAAATGATTGCTATTTGAATGCCCATTCTTAGTCATTTCATCTGTTTTTTGAGTGTTAAACTTTGTTTTTCTATTGTGGAGTAGCCAGTAAGTTCTGCAAGCTTATTTCTAATTACCAGGCATCAAGATTTCATAACAGACCCTGCTGAGCTGATTTACTTTCATCTATCTGCAGACGCTGACGCTGGAAACTGCCTGAAACGTGAAAGTGTTTGCCACAAGTGGAGCTGTATTTGCCAATTTGTGACCGAAAGTGGGTGAAACACCTCACTGGAGTGGGCAGCAGCGGAATAGTTAACATGCCGGGGAGTTTCCTCGGCTGGGAAGTTGTACTTTATGTATAGCACCTGTTGTGCCGTCAGTTGGCAGTCTCCAAAAACCCAACCCCGGCCGCGCAGCGATATTTTATCTCAGTCTCCACCAAGTTATGACTCGAGACCTCGCCAGACAACAGAGCTCGTCTCGGAGTTGCGAATGGTTTCTGGGCACAGACTGTATCAGGTTGCAGGACTCTGCGCGCGTGTGTGTGTATGTGTGTGAGCTTTTGCTGTAATGCGTTAAGATCTGCGCGGATTTATCCAGACGGAGTCAAGAACGCACCGTGGACGCGCGCTTTAGCCAAAATGCATCTGCGCTTTTCTAATGATCTCTCTCCATAGATCATACGCCTGCACGGGGACGCTTTTACGACTAATTCCGGGATTATAATTACTTAAAGACAAACTTTGTGCAACTCAGTGTCCAACTTTCCAGAGAATCGACAGGTGCGCACTTGCATTGCGCAGCAGTGGCACGTTTGGAAGCTTTGGAGGGAGGATTTGTCTTGGTTTAGGGAGATATAAATTTCACTTTTTTTCTCCCAGAAGGACTGATGATTAAGATTATGTGGATTCTATTCTGCGTTTATCCTCTCCAAATGTGTCCAAAGCAGCACTGGTGTCCTGTAAACGACGCATGTGCGTGGTGATCCAAACCATCCCGTCAACAGCGCTTCGTGATCGCCAACCACCACTCATCCAAATGATCCTTCCATTATTATTCCTTCTTGCATCGCTTCTCCAACAATATGGCTCGGAAGCTGAATCAAGTCAAGTCAGCAAATTTCACCCTCCAAGTGTAAAGGAGCAAAACGGTGAGTTCTCATTTCTGTTTGCAACATTTGGGGAAAGTCATTTGGATTGAACATGAATTTGGGTATTCCTCACACACACACACACATACACCGAAATGCTTATTCATACTGTACTTAAAGCCATTCTTTTTTCCCCCCTGAACTCACATCTTGCTTGAGTTTAAACTGCAACGAATGAAAGCGTTTCATTCAGTTCACACAGCATTATCCAGGATAGGAAGTGCAAAATTACCTTTTTACCTTTAAAGTGTACCTGTGTATGTTTAAGGGGGGAAAACCCTCTAAAATTCCAGTTCCCCAGGGAGAAGTTTTCCCTGTGATCATAAAAAAGGCTCCATTCATGCAGCAGCACTGGCTCTGGGCGATGTAATTTGCTCACCCTCTGAACTGCACTGAGCTGCACTATCAATTTCAGAAATACAGTTTTGTTAATGTTTAATGTTACGTCCACGCTGGGCTGAAGTTGATGTTATATCTACCTGGAGCTGGAATAAGTCAATAATTCCCCTCCAGTGATTTTTTCCCCATCAATTTGGCAATGAAGTTCTTTGTTGTTGTAGAGAGTGTGGGTGAGAGCCTGTGCAGAGGACATCTTTCAATCTTGAATTAAACTTCAGTGATGCCCTTAATGCACTAACTTATGTTGATTGTTTTCTCATCCTAAAAACCTTACTTAGATACATTATTATACTCCAAATTAGTCTTTTTGTAAATTGCATGATGTGAAATGAATGAAAATGCAATAAAAAACAAGACTTCGGTATCAGTTGTGTGCACATTATATTGGCATATCAGACAGGAGCACATAATTCTTGCATTATGCATTGAAAAGTGTATCACTTTCTAATAAGACAACCTTTATAAACCTTAAGTTATATATGTATAATGCTTATGCTCTTTAGATCAGTAAAGAACAAGCTTTCTGGTTGCTATCCTCCTT
This sequence comes from Scortum barcoo, assembly GCA_023238725.1. Classification (NCBI taxonomy): domain Eukaryota; kingdom Metazoa; phylum Chordata; class Actinopteri; order Centrarchiformes; family Terapontidae; genus Scortum; species Scortum barcoo. The sequence goes on from CM041554.1 coordinate 6,088,163, forward strand.
CAGGGAGAGTCATTTATATGTTTATGTTCATGTCGTTAATAAATGGATTTTGATTCTGGAGTCCTATGGCTCTTTTCTAATAGGTAAGTCCATCAGATGGATCCTCCTCAGTTGTTAAAGTGCTAGCTAAAAAGACAAAGCAATTGCAGGAAGATAATTTATTCTTCTTAAAAGCTTATAAGTGATCTATTAATCAAAGGTAAACCACTAATAAGACATATTGTCAGGTATTTATACACCAGCATAAACAGGACCTCACAGGGTGCAGTTCACAGAAACAGCATGCCTGTATCCAGCAGATGTTGCACTGGTTAAACTTCATTCATTACTCAGTCATCTACAGCCGGTGGATTTGACTGGCCTTGTGTGAGGACACGCAGCGCTGACTTCACTACAGTAACAGTCAGGGCTGGGAAATCAGAGCCTCCCGCCGGGATCTCCAGGTTTAATCAGGACGGCTGAGAAAGGAAAACAACGGGGAGGAGAGACGGATGAAGGAGGTGGAGAAGGAGGAGGGGGGCGGTGTGGGTGGAGATGTTAAACTGTCAAAGAACTCTTTAAAACGGTGGCCACACATTGGCTGAGGGCGAAGCTGGCCAGGCCGTCTGTAACCTTTGACTGGAGTGTCTGAGTGCTCACCGTTCTGGCACGCTTGATTGCTGATGCTCTGTGAGACAATTTGATATTGATCTGAGAGAGGGGAGAGAGCCAGACCTGTCTGGCATGTTTAGCGGTAGTTGCCTGGAGAGTTACGGTCCTCAGTCCTATTAAACTCGGCAAGCGGCTGCTGATGACTCCATAAGATATCAGAGGGAGCAGTGTCCCATTGAGGGCTGGTGCTGAGTGGAGTATCTATCACAGTAAATGATTTAGACAAAAGTCTCAAAAAGGCTCAAAGAATGGGCATGAACTCTGAAATGTCAGTTTTGTCTGTTGTGGTTATAAATAATGTGAACATTTCCTTCCTCCATTGAGGGTTATGTTACAATAACATGTATCGCACATGTCATTTTCATGTGTTGGCCATATGGCTATAAGTTTTCATTAAGAAAAACCATTGCTAAAAATGACAACTACAATTGAAATTAAATAGGGTTGAAAGTAAATGCATGCACCCCGACCACCACCACAATCTCCGGTTGTGCATACAAGTTATACTTTTACCATGAGAAAAAAAATCTATTTAACTCTGGATGTTATTTTCAGGATGTCAGGCTCATTTTTTAATGATGATTGGTAGGAAACTAATCCACTGCTGCCCTAAAAAATCCATTCACATGCAGCTGATTGTCATCTGCAAATATGTTTTGTAAAATTTGAATCCCACCTAGATTATGTTTTTCATCAAGATCATGGCTGAGAATTCCAAATGTCAGTGGACCAGGTTGCATTGACCTTTTCACTATATAACCAAAACTAAAACCTTTCTTCTGAAGAGTGTTTTAGTTGCCTTAATTTAAGAACATGTGATCTAGTCAATGAATGTATTTCGTAAGCGAGAGAAATGTGCTTTTATTAAAAACCTGTAGTATGTGTATTTGATTGTCATTTTTGAGTAGGAGTTGTTCCCCTGTTTAAGCAAGTAGACTCAGGCATATCACCATAACACTATAGGTGGACCTTATCTTCAAATTCATTAGCTAACAGACTATATAAGCTTGTTTCATTACACTGAGATGGCCTTCGTCCATGCAAAAGTGTTTTCAATGCCTTTTCCCCATTAGGCTGTGATTTGCTAGCAGAACCCGCCAGCTGTATAACACTGCACATCCAGCTGAAGATGCAGCTCAGCTACCCAATCACACAGGTCATCTCAGGGGGCGCCTCTTCATATCGCTTCTCTTAGTTGAGTGGTCTGGCTTCACATTCCCGTAGAAGGCCGTGTTTTTCACCCTCACCCAGCCCACCCATAAGCACAGGCCCAGGCCTTATTAGAAAAATCCGGCCGCAAATATTAGTAGGAGATGCGGATTACCTGCAGATATTCCCACATATCTTCCCCCCGAGCGCCACTGGAGGAAGGTATGCAACGTGCTAGACCTGCCAATGATCACAGAGGGTGCTGTTCTGGTAAAGATTACGAGATTAGGGAGAGGACTGGGGTTAGAAGGGTCACAGGCCCGTGGGGACCATGTGCAGTTTTCCACGTATGCATACATACATGGAGGGCTGAAGTTACAGAGGTGCATTGTGCATTCATTAGATTATGATGCAGACAAATAAGCAGTTTATAGTGGGGACTTAAAAACAGGAAAGAGAGTGGGTGGCCTTATTACGAATCATGACTATTTCAGTTGTAATGTGAAGTGTGCATCGCCATTCATTCATAGATGGCTGAGAACAGTTGTTAAAAGCAAACTTGAGATGTAGTGAAGTGGGAGGAGTTATTTTCTTTTTTTTTTGTTGTTGTTGACAATGTCAAGTGACTGAGAGTTGGAGCACTTCTAAGGCTTGTGTAGGCACCAAAGTGGTCCATTTGAATCATCTGATGTCTGTGTAGAAAATATCAAAAAGCACAACCCTGCTTACTGGAGAGATAAATCAACTACAACTCCCGAGAAGCATTTTCATGAGGACCATGTAAAACACAGTTTAAAGTTTAAAGTTTGGTTGGGTGTGCCACTAATGGCGAACTGAAGCTAAAAATACCACCACGTAATGACCTGAAAATGGATTCAGCACTTTAAATTAAATAGCTTTTGGGTACATTTCTAGATGCTTTTGTCACTTTTGCAGGGACCATTCCATATCAACCTAAAAAAAAGAACAAATTATATTCTGATGGCCATGACATAAACCAATTATTAAATTACCCAGATGACCCTCATGTGTCTTGATTGAAGAAATTAGGGGATATAATTAAAAGAAAGCTTTCAATGGTGACAAACATAGAGTCTTCCCATTTCACTACTTTGACATGTTTAGCTTTAAAGTTGTGTGAAGTAAGTATTTTCTTTCATACAAAGTCAGGCACCATCATGTGTCTTCATCTCACATATGCATGAGAAGTTAAGAACGATCCAAATGTTTTTTTCTTCCTCTCAGCCAAATTTTACCAAATCTCTTCTGCCTAGACCAAACATAGTGATTTATATACTGTAGATGCAAGCCTTTTCTACTTGCAGCTACAAGTGTGGCCAGCTGGCATTCAGGTTTCCACTCTGTTATTTTAAGTGGTTTCCATAGTACTTAACTATGGAATTAAATTATGATACGCTTCTTAAACCGGTGAAACAAAACTGGCCGGTCTTGGAATCTCCTTTCATTCTTTAATACAGGTCAGATGTTTCCCGAGCCTGCCTCCCTGGGAAAACTTGTTCCCAGTTAGAAGAGGCTGTACTTTGATGGATATGGTTGAATGAATGAATGCAGCACTATGCAGTTAATCAGTGGGCAGTGCAATAGCAGCTGGTATGCTTGGCTGAATTAAAACCATCAAAGAAAATTCAAGACGTACGTTTCAATTAAATTTTCAACAATCACAATGAGTATATCACTGTTGTCAGTCGAAAACCACATATGTAAAAAGAGGTTTGTTAAAGTGATTTCTTTTTTTTTTCCAATAACAATTTGACATGAACAATAGATTGTTATTTTTAGTTTCAAATGCCCGTCCATCCTGAAAGTCACTAAACACATCAGTTCCCATGTAACATTCAATGTAAGTAAGAAAATGCCCAAGTCTGCACTTTTATGATTTTTCCATGATGGCAGCAGAAGAAACCCACGACCACTGAATACAGGCAGGTCTATGTCTGCTGGTGGGAGGAGTTTTTCCCCTCAACATCTCACTCCAGAGTGGGGGACCCTGGATAACAGTGTCTATGTTTTCCCTGTCAGCACTATTTGAACATGGAGTGCTGTATTTGGCAAGCAAAGCATGCCACCGCCTGCCTGCTGTTTGTCATTTCAGGCAGCAAGAACGCCGTCTCCCCCACCTCCGCAAGCTGCCAAGGGACTTTTTGAAGGATCTGGGTCACAGGTCTGAACTCTGCTGGAGAAGAAATGTTCTCCACAGACACCGAGTTCTGTCTGCGCCCCTGCTGAATCAATGCCAGTGATGGGCTTGTTAAATCAAATAGGCAGTTTGCTCTCCAAAAAAGTGGATGAGCGTGGTGCTTTGAACCTGTAATAACAGATTTTATGGCCACTTGGAGGCAGCGCAACATGCTGGAAACACACCTGTGTAAAGTTGATATGGTAAACTTGTTAGCAAAGAGTATACACATCTAGTAGACATGTCTACATTTATTCTGAGTCATGTTTCTGAACATATGATAATTGTAAGTACAACATTTGCTTTCCTTTTATGTATGTTTCGGGGTCCACCACCCCTGAGGAAAATAGCTGGCCCTTTAGTTGCCAAATGCTGCACTATGTTTGCCAGCTAGTAACTATCACTGTGGCTGTGGAAGTGAACTGACATAGTCAAGCTGAAGAGCTGAGGGGGACTTCAAAGTTGCGTAAATCACCTGTAGCTTCGTTATCACTTTCTCATTACACATTTAATCCATTGTTACTTTGAAAATCTGTATTAGGATACCTTTAATTGATACTTAATCTAAATCAATCACTTCAAGTATGAAAGATTCACTCCCTGTAGATTTAAAGTTTGGTGGACGTTGTCAGCTTGGACTCACATTAGTTATAGTGAACTAATGAACTATGAACTTTTTACTGGAAGCAATTGTTAAACTATGAAAGTGGTATTGTACGTGTGATTGTGATTAGAAATCAACACTATTTTTAAAATGAATACAGTGGGACAGGAGCAAAACAAATTATTGTCCCTCATGCCAGAAGAAACTTTTGTTTTTAGCTCTGTTTTGGGCTCAACCAACAATCAATGAAACATCAGCATTCCCCCTCAGATGTAAAAACAGAAATTAATCTAGAGTACATACATGTGGAGTCCATAAGAGTATATCAATAGTTAACCAATTAACACTCAAGGTTTCTTTAACAGTAGATAAATTTGCTTGGTCTCAGATCTGACAAAATGGCAGATGTATATATGTTGATGTATGTATGAATTAAGTTAAACTGCAGTACAACTGTGCCAGTAAGAGTTACTACAGCAACATAGTGAAACCAACTGCTGGTTATAATTAATAATAATTTCGTTTTCATAAATGAACTTTGTATTATTGTCTCACGGTGGAAGAACATAATTGTTTGTTTAAGGGTAAAATGATTCAACTATGAAGCAAGAATTCCTGCAAAAAACTGAGTAGTAAAAGCTTGATAGGTTGAAATGACCCTGTAAATCCATTTATTTTGGAAATATGAAGGAGGCTTGTCCTGATGTTGCTAGCTACTACTGAAGCCCCCTTAAGCAAGACACCTGACCCCTATCTACCGAGAGGCCTGTATGAGAAGTTCAGCGGGTGTACTTGTAGCTCCCAGGTGTGTCTGGAACTGCCTGAATAGAAATCAGGGTGTTGGTGAAGAAACACATTCATGCTCAGCAAACATCACCTGATAAATGATGTCTTTAAATAATACCTTTGATGTGGCAAAGTGTTTTTCCTCTTTAAGTTCCTTATCAGTTCAGCTTCTGCAGTGGTCTCATTGTCAGGCCTCCATCGTCTGCCCTCCAGTAAGAAACCTACTTTCTGAAATATAACCAGTTTGCAGATAAGGATTGTTAAACTGATTGCACCATCACCCTAGCAGTATCATTGGCTTTGTCAGTCCTTTATTGCGGAGATGATCATTCTGAAAGACGCCATTTCATTGGCAGTTGTTAAGATTTTATATCATCATTTTCCTTCACAGGCAAAATAAATACAGATAACATTTCTATCCTGTTTTTTTTTCTCTTATCTAAGGAATGAAATTACTCGAACCAAAAAGCAATTTAGCTTCCTTAGAGGAAGGACTTGGTGAATGTTATCAGCTGTTTCTGCACAAATGACTCAAGTAGCTACAGTCTGACCAGCTGGCACAGAGCAAAGCGGCTCTGCATGAAGCAGACTGAACAAAACAAAGCAAAGAGAAAATTAGCAATTTTCAGTCAAGTGCATGCCTCTGAGACTACCAGAGCAGAAAAAATGTACAGTATATAAACTTAGGCCTCTAAACAAGGAACTGTAAATAGTCCCACTGCTAACATTGATTCTGACGGGCTGAGGAAAGTGTCTGCCTGGTGCAGTCTAAACATGAAGGGTGGAGTATGTCTGCCTGAAGTCAAGATTACTTGTCAGAGCAAATACCTGACATTCACTGTGAGTTAGCATCGTTTCCTCAGCTTTCCCCTTGTGTTTTTTTTTTTTTTTTTCTGGGGCTGATTGGTGTCCTGACCTACCGTTTTACTGCTCTCCCTGACACATTGCTGTTTCGGGTCAACAACACGTCTACAGGGGAAGGTGTGCTCACTTTCTTAGCAGTTCTGAAGGACTTAAGAGTCATGAAACTTGACAGAAAACATAACAGGTATGCCATTCTCATTCCAAGATAAGAAAATGTATCATTTTACATACTTAAACAACTTCATCTTCATCAAGGTGTGCAGCAGAATTTGAGCAACACAATGGTAATTTTTGTGCTTTTTGCATTACGTGTTGAGGCAAGCAAAAAATCCTATAAAAACAGACAGAATGAAAAAAAAAGAGGAGCGCTGACAGGATTGTTTGATCTACTGTAAATTTTGGCAGGAATGATTATCATTCTTGTTATTACAAAACAGATTCCCTCTTAAATAGAAGCTTCCATTGATAAGTATTTGGATCAGCTTTAGGCTGTGAGGGTTTGAATCTTTGTCAGTATGCCACTGTTTTCATACCGACCTCAGTTGTCCTGTGAGTATTGGTTGTCTTGTGGCGACTGGAATTCCACTGGACTAAGAATCTTGGCAGCGAGATGAGTTGACCTTGGATACCGTCTCCGGAGGGCATGTCTGCATAGCTTGGCAGATGTCATCACCTCCTATCAGAGAGGTATTTCAAAGTGTCCTATAATGACTCTCCTCCTCAATTCACTGCGTTTCGTGAGCATCACCTTGCACTTGACTGACAGGGAGCTTGACCCAGATCAAGTGCTAAAGAATCCCACAGCTGTGTCTTTTCTGATAGAATAGTTTCTCGGTAACATTTTACAATGAGGTAAACAAAATGGTTTGAAACCCCAGCTTGTCTTGTGTACTTACTGTGTAAGAAGTGTCCTTTCGTGTGAGACGCTGAACCACAAATTGCTACCGATGACCCGGCCAGCACGTTGCAGTGCGTGTGTGAATGGGTGAATAAGCGACAAATTGTAAAGTGCTTTTGGATGAAAGCGCTATATAAATGCAACCATTTAATATAGCTGTCTGTCTGTGCAGAATACTGAGTAGTTAACAAGGAACATGTAAGAAACAAACGTTATTTATGGACTGCACTGACTTTCTGAACAACTCTAAATCAAGCATTATACACGTTGATTGAGAACACATCCGCTGGTCGATGAAACATAATCAATAACCAATCATTACCTCCTTATTGTGTGCACATCAGTCACTACTTGTGTTTCATTATGCCCCCATTTGTGAGAAACTTGTGTTTATGTTGCATTTCTCTTATTCTTCAGTCCAAGAAATCCGGAGACGTTGACAGAGACTGTAGCCACAGTGCCGATACCAAAAATCCTCACTGTGTCAGAGGTCGCAGTGTGCAAACCCGTCACTGCAGCAAAGAGAAACTCAACTGGTTCCACTTTACTGTGTCTCCCTCCCTCTTCATTATGATATGGTGGGCTCCTTGAGTGTGAAGCCGAGCTACTGGACTCACCAGATGCAGCAGAGACATTTCATGGTTATCAAGCGCCATCATTAATGGTGCTAATTTTAGAAAGCAGCAATGAGAGTTACTGATGTGTGAGAAGCCTCATACAGTTTAGAATACACATTGGACACATCAGTGCAGGTATGATATGAATGTCTAGTTTGTGCAGTTGAAAGGAGCGTAAATGAAGATATAATTGCAGACATTTACTGACTTCAAAACATTATTGTGCAAATAGAAAGTGTGTGCTGTACTGTACTAAATGTGTTAGGTTCGACTGAATGCTACTTGGAACTTTAACCTTTCTTCTCCCTCAGATATGTTTTTTTAACTTGATATTTAAGTTGTCCTGTGGAATAAGTCAGATGTGTGCTTTCTGCAGTGTAGCCTCATGTACTTCAGCTTTGAAATACTACTGGGACATTGAACTTGTTTGGCTTACTGGAGCTCATTTATGAATAGCAAATGTAAACCTTTACAGAATGGCCTTTTTTCTCCATGTATTGCTCATGTGGCACGCAGAGCATGCTTACCTCAAATATTCATCCCTGCAAAGTTTATATGGACACATTTTTCTTCCTCTCAGTTCCTATTACCTAAAATACTTACAGTTCTAACTCATAAGTCACGCATGCCCATGGAAATCAAACCACCACTGTGTCTTCTTTATGTGCCATCAGAGGAGAGTGAGAAAAGAACCAGAAGCTATTAAATGGAGATGTAAAATATCCCAGCTCTAATGCATTTGGGGGGGAAATAAAAAACACACCTGTCCCAGTAATCATAGGCGCAGCGCCGTCCCATGCTGGCTGGATTATGTCACCTAGCACATGGTGAGATGTGATATACGACACTATGCCAGTGGAATACGGAGACGGTAACCCAATCACACATACTATTTTGAGAATGTATGGCTTTTCCCAAAGCACAAATAGGTTTTCGGTGCAGACTGGATACGCTCTGCCAAGGCAAGCTTACACTTGGGAGGATATCCATTTCTAAGGCCCAAATGGAATGAAAATTAGCTATTAGGTCCTATGACCGACTGGAATGATTTTGCCAACTGCGCGTGCATGTTTGTGTATAGCTGTTTGCACACTGAACAGGATCGGCAGCAATCTCCATTTAATAAAATAAGAGTGAAATTACCTCTTTCTCAAGCCAGCTTCCCTGTAATACAGAATTGTCTGTGGTTGTGTAAAATGTTTAGTCTTGGAGTTACAACTTCATACTCTGATATCAACGGTAACAGCAGGAGATATACTTAACATCCGGACACGTGGTCCTGTTTATTTATTTGACTTCCAATCGTTCATTCAGAAAACTGTTGCGCTTAATACGATACAATGTGAAATCTGTAGCATTGTTGCAGCGTGAGGAGCTGATGTTCTTGTACAACGTAAAAAAAAAAAACAACTTGGCGACACTGTCTGATTTACTGGAAGAGTGCACCGTATTCATTCAACAGCCCTGTGCTGAAACACACAGACTCTTCCAGTAAGTCAGTTGGAGATGCCCAGTTATTTTTCACATTTGGTTCTCCTGTTCCTTGGACATCAAGTCGTTTGCAGTAGCAACACTCTCCCTGCAAATCCTCACACTGTGTGCCAGTGCGTACTCTGAGTAGCTGATTTGTATCCCCACACGCTGCCACGCTAAACGCTTGTAAGAGTATCATGCTTGATGATTAAAAGGGAAACTGATTGTGGTTGTGGTTAGGTGCTTGGTGCAGAGGTGTGGAGAAGAAAAGGGCCCATTGCCCAGATGTTGCTCAGTATTAGTTGAAGTATACAACACATGACAAATTCAGTCAAGTGGTGAAAACGCAGGCAAGTTTAAAAAGGATCTGGATAAGCTTACTGCAATGTGTAATGTAATGTGATAGGTGCCAAATGGCTGATAGTTTTCTGGAAGCCCACCACAAAGCACCACATTAGTCAGTGTGTTGTATTAGGATGTAGCAGCATGCATTTTGACTTCACTGTTCAAGAACAAAAAACAATAATAAGTGGAGCATCTCAGTCTTAGAGGGTTTGGCTAGCTAATCTGCGTTTCTCACAGCAGACATTTTGACTTGTTCATAGCAGGAAAAGCACAGGTGTAACTAATAACCTTAATGATGGCTCAGCTCCATCAAGGTGTGCCGGTAAGCTGTGCCAATGGGCGAGGACACAAAACACAAGGGTCCTAAAGCTGGAGCAACTACACGCATTGCAGCCTTTATTAATGTTATTAGTAAGGCCTGTGATTGACAAGGGAAAACATCCACTGCGCGAAAAGGTTTATTTAGTGTTGTTGGTGACACAACATTGTGTTAGAACTGGAGATCTGCAAGTAGAATCATGAAGGTGCCAAGAAATCCTTAAAAAAAACTTAAAATGTAAAAAAAAAAATGTGTCGTGTAAGTTTGAGGTCTTTAATCTTGAATGTAGTTAGGGCCCTTGGTCTGGAGTGAGTGTGGAGTGAGTTTGTGTTTCCGTCCAGGTGATAATTAACATGACACAAACTGGGCAGTCCGCCACTCAAGTCGGCAATGGGCATTAGGGAAAGTAAAACATTTTTTAATAGTGTTTTCATTGTGTTTCCAGCATTGGCACGTTTGCTGCATGCTAATGGGCACGTTACACACACACAGCTGCTGTCTTATCTGTTCTGTCAGCTGTTTGGTGTTTGGTGTTGAATCTCAGTTAGGAAACACAGTCGTGGGCACAGGGGTAAAGTCATTTTTTTTGCTTTATTCACACCTTAGAGTGAAGCTTTTTAAGAATCAATTCCAGAGTGGACACGTATTAAATTGATGGCATTGCATTGTAGTGTAGCAGCAAGTTGTTTTCAGATTCATCTGGCTAAACATTTTGGGCTGCACTAATGCATCAGTGTACACAGTCAACAACTGCTGCTGATTTATCCAGTTGTGCACACAAACATTTTTTGAGCACCACCAACAGATTTTCAAACATAATAGAGGACTTAATGCTATTCACAGTGTTTGCTTACCATTTGATATGTCACGATTCCAGTTCAAACATGCAATGACAGACAATACCTGCTCCAATTAATCCAACAATGCAGAGCAATATGAAACAGACTGACCAGAATGTTAAACATTTTGCCTTCTCTCTTCCGCTCTCTCGCCAGCACTTTTATCACTCCATTTTCTTCTTCATAGGGAAGATTTTGTGATAACAGCCTGAGAGGACACCTTCAGAATGAGTAATGCTGAGAGAAAGAGACTCTGTAAGAGGAATGTGACAGGTTACCAACCAGTTAGTAGAAAAGGTGTTAGGCCCCCTCTTCCTCCTCCTTCTCCTCCTCCTTCTCCTTTTTCCTTTCATATCTTACATCTGTTCAGCTGCCCCTAATTAGGGCTTTTACAGACGGCAGCAATAAAATGGCCCCCGGAACCTCGCCAAATAATGAGATGCCATCGACCAGGCAGATCTTTCATGTGCTGCTATGTTTGTCAAAATCTATCTTTCATTTTCAGCCTTGACAGCCAAAGTTTGTTCAACACTTTGTCTGCTTTCACACCTGTTGACAGGCTTTAGCTGAGATTTAAAGCAGGGTCACTGAGTTGGCTTGTTTTTGGCGGAGTTTGCAGCACTGGATGCTCACGATGATGGATCTTCTCAGGCAGATCATTGACATGCGTGCTATGCATATGAAATATTTTTCACCACTCTGTTGCTGGCAGTATTTCTATTATGTTGAACAGCGTTATTTCATCACTCTGCTCTTACACGCCGTTTTTGTTTACAGACACAGATGAAAACGGCGCAGCTGAAACAAACATTTCTTCCATAGCTACATATATTATTATTTTTTTTAACAAGCCATCACATACTCAAAATGGCATGTTAGGAAATTCCAGACCATTTGTGACCAAGTTTATTTTCCAAAAATACAAATTATAATAATGAGACAATACTTGAATTCACAATTACATGGTCTCACATCATTAAAACATGGTCATTCAAAACTACCTCAAATGCCCTCAAAAATAATTGATAGTGAAAATAATCAAACAAATACACTGATGACCACCATGTGATGAACATAATTTGTAGGACACAGAGTTGCTTTTGGTGTATATGAAAGAGGGAACATGGGCTATTATTGGCTGGGTGTGAGTTGAAAGATAAACTAACGAAGATCCACATGAACTCTCTCAGGGAAGGGATCATAATTATTTTTAAAAGTACTCCATTCAGTGTTGTTACTTGGGGCAGTAATGTGATTAACGTGTGTATTCACAACACAATCAAGTCATCTTAACTTCAATGAGTGCTCATAAATGACACACATATCTGTTTTTTAGTTACCAAGACACATAATGCACAACATTGTCATGATAATCTTCTGGGCAATTGTTTAATCAGGAGTAACAATTACCGGAAGACAAACAGAAAAGTGTAACTAGACATAGTAAATAGACTTTTTTCACAGCACCTGTTGTAATTGATCACATTAGAATGGACTGAATGCCATTTAGGTGAGCTATTTTCAGTGTCCTGGTACTGTGCATGCTGGCTCAATGTCGTGGCTTACCTGGACACTTAATGGAACAGGTTTTCCTGCTGTGACAAGCCAAAATGTCTTCTGTCTGCCAAACCTTCAACAAAACCTTACCGGTTATTCCTTACCAGTGGTTAGTTATCAGCCAAAAAAGGAGTAGCACTGTTTACATAAGAAGACAAATTTGGAATTACTCATTAATCATTTCCTCTAACCCTTAATCATCTGTTCAAAGCCAAGCCCCCAAAAATATGTTACAGTAACACATTACTCAGAAATGTCTTCATGCCCAACACTGATGAATGACTGTGGTAATCTTAGATAAAGCAGTAGATGACTAATGATTTAGTAGGCTGTTGTTAGTTAGTGAAATGATAAAATCAGGAGAAATTAAACATGCATTACTTGGGCTTCATTCTCAGAGAACTGCAAACCAAAAAAGAAAGATTATCACCATATAAAGTTGATTGTCTACACATCCAGAAAAAGGGCACAATTCTGTCTAATTCATTATTCAGTCTAATATTCATTCTTTTTTTTATCTTTGTTTTGGTCTCCACCAACCCTGGAGGGAAATATCTGGCTCTGCTCATCTATGTTCACCAGCTAGTCACTAACTGTCTCTGCTTTTTTGCCAAGAACAGCTGCCTGCGTTGTGCTGCTGGAAACGAGGCTTGTGAGAGAGATGGGACTGAAACAAAACAATAAGACTGAGTGAATAAATATTCACTCTTGGTGGTCTAATATAGAGCAACCTCCCCGGATCGTTCAACCAACAATTCATTAATCAGTAATACATTTGTGATTTATTAGAAACCAGCTCTGCAGTTCCTCATATGCATGCTAATTACTGGTTGCCGCTTATTATTTAGCTCGTGACTACTCGGGGACTGAACTGAACTGAATGTGAGTGAGTGAAGTTTTAGTAAGAAGCATTTACCCAGATGTACAAATCCATTTTGTACAAGCAGTGGAGAGAAAGGCATCTGTTTTGTAACCATTTATCTTGGGAGGTAATTAGTATTGATGATGCTATTGTTCCTTAAATGCAGCTTCATGAATATTAATTGTCTGTAAAAGATAAAATAAGGCTTTTAATGGCCGGCTGTGCACTTCCATTTCTTGGTCATGTTTTTGTGATGATGATTGCATCACACAGCGGGGTTATGTTAGGAGGCAAATGGACACAGATGATTGAAAGTTTTTTTTATGAGCATTCAGCGAGAGTCAGAGAGGAGGGCGGGGAGGCCTTTTGTCAAACGGTGGACAGTCAGAGGCTTAATGACCCATGTAGACTGTTAAAAAGGCAATCCGGGTGCTAAGTGCCTGGCGTCTCCATTTCTTTGTCATTCCTCAACCCATTTCCTAAACAAGCACATATAAATGACACCCACTGAGTTTGGTGGCATCACAGCAGATATTAGTCAAGGTGACATGATTGGCTGAAAGTCAAACACGCGGTTACTTGCAGTTCAGATGCATAAAAAAGACTTAATGGAAGATCCCCTGTGCAATAAGAGACTAATGGTTTGATGAGTTTTAATTACAGCTAGTCTGCGACTGATTAGATAATATACCAGTGGGTTTACTAGATGTAAATAAATCATAATCACTTTCTCGTTTCAATTACACCTGCAGGTTTTTAATTTAGTTGCCGGAGGTGTTTATGTGGAGCAGACTTTCAGTGTTTCAAATGAGAATCTTTATTGTTTGCCTTAATAATTTGCATGAAATTAGCCTGATAGACAACGAGTGATTGTATCAGAGGTCCAGCTAAATCGAAGCACAAAACGGTCACCAAGTCCGCAGCTTCAACTCGTGTTCAGTAAGTGAATCAAGCAGTAAAATTTCACTTTGTCAAGCTCAAGCTCAAGCGGCCTTTCCTTTCTATCCATTCACTGAGGCCTTGGAATGATTTCTTGAAAAGGTTTATTGCATTTTTTTTCACACTGATAAAAATAAGTCCATATGTGACCTTATAAAAAACTTTCATAGCTGCAGTGATCTTAATCACACTTGCTTCCATTTTTCTGTTCATATTTTTCATGAAGGCAGCAAGGAAGCTTACTAGCTAACTATTACTTTCCTATATAAAATAATGCCATCACTTTTATCCCATCTAAATTTTGATTGGTCATTTTTTTCTCTTACTGTTTTTTAGGGGTGTAAGTCTGGGGAAGCAAAGGGGGCAGATCTGAAAACAAGCTGAAAATCTGGATGGTAATTTGGAGTTCTGGAGCCAGGAATTTGTTTAAAATTTCTTACTGACCAGCTGTTTATGATCAACTTTTAACATCAAGAATATTTTTCTGAACAAATTTTCTGAGGCCCTGTTTGCTTTCTTAGCCTGCTATAGGTTGTGCTATTATCCTATGGTATCTCTGAAGCTTTTACACATTTTAAACATCTGTGGCTTGTATGAGAATTAACTTCAAAGGGTACAATGAGTTTAAATTCCTGTAAATCACAAAAATTGCAAAATTGCAGGGGGGAATTGCAAAATTGCAGGGGTCAAGCCATAATACTGATGTAATATTTTTATGTCCATATTGTTTGCATTTCATTACACTGCCAAGAGCACTAAGGAGTAGGAGGAGAAAGTCAGATCATAAAAAGTCATAAAAAAAAAGTTTCTGAATTTTGCTGCTCGTAACTTGCTTTCCAATTTTTGTATATACCCCAGTGTACTTCTTTAAACAGGGCTGCCATAGTGATTGAAATTCAAATCCTTTGGAAACCCTTGGATGAATGGATCCATAGAGAGCTGCTCTGTGAACAGCATTGCAATTACACAATAATTGTATTCCTCTCTTGTGGGAATTAACCTGCAGACACTAAGTCACTGCCCTCGCCTACAGACGTTTCCCCTCAGAAACATCAATTTTCCCATTTTCTAATCCTCAAATTGCTACTCATGTCAACTCAAAGATCCAGGTACAAACTTGCTTGGTTTAGCAAAACCAGCCCTTTGGCAAGTTGTTACGCTGGGATGTATGCACAGACATTGTTCCCCGGAGTTGGGTTTTGGCATTGAAGGGTGGAAAGCAGTGGACTGTGTGGGTGCATCGTAGAGACTGAATTATTAGCAAAGCAAGCTTTTGACCGGGGGTCATCAGTTTGAGTCCTGTGAGAATTGTGGGCAGTGAATTATAACCCTCGTCGCCTTTTCAACAACTGCCGTCACACTGCCTCTGACCAAAGCATGAAACCATGGCTGCAGTGGGAGCAACAGGCCTGTGTGAGCGAGAGCACGATGTTACAGGAAAAGAGCAGTTGTGCTTAGCAAACCCTCCCTTGGTAAATAGCAGTTGAAAGGAATATACTTTCATTACCCAGGGTTCTCCACTGTAGCTCCTCTTCTCTAGACAGCTGGGCCAAAAGGTTATGAAGGCTTCGTGGGGTGGCAGTAATTAGAGATCCGGGGCAACCCGCTTAAAGAAACCAATCTGTATCTGGAAATAGAGTGAGAGACCAGATAATTTTATTCTTAAACTGCCACAATTAAAATGTTCTTCAACACGTCTCCTCTCTGCTGCCTTGGATTAATCATTCAATTTGCCACAGCTGAAAATCTCATCAGACTTTTAAAGGCTTTACCCAGATTTTCTTGCACTGCTCGTAGCTTCTTAAAAGGTTGTTCAGAGGTTATGTTTGCCATGTAAATTGTATGATTTTTTTTTTTAATTCTAGACAGCAATTGTGTTTAGATGGCTATTAGTTATTGGCTACATTGCGTTAAGTCTTTAAGAACCAGGAAATTTAATACAGTGAGCATTGGGAGGTCTGTGTTACTAGGATTTTCCTGATTTAAGATAAGATTAAAGTAATGGGACAAGGGGAGGAAGATGTGTGAAGACAAACTCACTCTGTTTAGAGAATTTGGCAGTTATCCAAGTTACAACCTAAGCTTTGCTGAGATTTCAGCGCAGATATGTGTGGTCCCTGATCAATTTAGAAATCATTAGTTGAAAACATTATTGACCTTTTCCAAGCTGTTCATTGCAGATTTGAGTGTTTCTGTCTTGCAGCCAGAGAGCTACAAAGTGGATTGTAATCAGCTATCAGTCCTTTTAGCTACGTTTCATTGCAAAACCTGCATCTTTGATCAGTCGTAATGACAGTGTCTGGATAGGGTACGGCAAAGCTGTCTTCCAATCTGCCTTGCCGCAGATCAAACTGTAATTTTCTCCAAACATCCAGCTGTCCAGCTCACAGATGTGACTACAAAGCAGCCTGGAGCTGCCGTCCACAGCTGTGGAAAGAAGTTTAAAAAAGACGTAGTTCATCTGTCAACGCCTGGTTTCTAGCCAGAAGGGGAGGTTAAACCCATCTCCCAGTGTTTAAGAAACATCTCTCAGCCTTTTTACTCTCTTTTTTTTGTGATAAACTATCAGTTCAGCCACTTAACGATAATCAACTTTGATATCAATTCTGAGTTTGACAAGTGACAAGGAAATTGAGGTTGATATGGGGCACCCTGCATTAATGATGGTGCAGGCCTGTACTGTAACTTGAATAGGGAGAGACAGCCTTACAGCCCTATGCACTGCTGTAACTTGCGTGGACCTTCAGTCAAATGAATAAGAAATACAGGCTTTAGCAACACTGTCTATTTTACACTCTTCTTGATTATTGCTATATTGTTTTTGCACTGTACCTCCTAGTGATTTTATTAATCGTTGTCGGTGGTATTTTGATTTTCTGTGGGAGCTGTCAGTGTTTTGCCACTTATGCATTTCTATTTTTTTTATTCAAACAAATCAAATAAACAACAAATTCCAAATTCCAATAAGAACACCTACAATGAAAAGAAGACACACTGAGGTTAGATGGGTTTCTTCATTTTATGGTTGATTTTGGTGCTGATATCATGTCTAAATCCAGGCTCAGGGGCTCAGACACAGAATACCAGAGGGTCAACGCAAATAGACGGCTGTGGTGAAAAGACTGACACTCAATCTTCCCTTTTCTGGATGCCAAACACAAGTGTGGGCACTAATTAGAGGCTCCAAGAAATCATTCAGAGGCAGGGAACCATTGTAACCTGAGGAGAGGCCGTTGTGTGGTGATGAGTTTCAGTCGCTGTGCCGGATGGGCCAAAGCCTGAGGGGGTTGAAAGACTTCACTCTAGCTTTGCTGTGGCTGCGTTTCATACATGTACTCCCATACTACTGTGCATTCACGGTCATTAGCAGCCTGCATCTGTGGCTTTATAAAACCTTATCACAATTTTTATCATTTCTCAGATAACACTTTATGCATTGCATTAAGGGCAAGTTATGGAAGTTAAATCCTTCATGGGCTTGGAGACATATTATGTTATTCAGCTGTGGCTATTTTTGTAGAAGAATTAAGTCAGTGTTGATTTGTGTTTTAATTGTTTTCTAGCAACTGTAAGATAAGTGTAAGGCTCAATGTTTTTTTGTTTTTTTTTACATATTTCCACCCCTATTACCAATTGAAATACAAGTTTTAAAAAGTTTGTTTAAATAAGAAAAATAAGAGTGGTCATCAATGAGACTGTTTGTTAGTTTACCTAAATATTTTATGCACAATGAATTAATACATCAAAGTTTGATAACCCATAATTTCCTAATAGTTCCTCTTTACTAAAGCTGTGTAGACAAGTATAAACATGTAGACATATATCCACTGTGGAGCTTCTGTGAGACAGCTGTAGATAGATATGTATGCATGGGCACAGACATACACACACACAAACCAGAGGTATCAGGTTGGGCCATCTGATATGAGCTGCAGATGTTTTGCTTTGCCTCTGCAGCAGGTGTTAACAGATGTCACTCCTGCCCGCTTGGCCAGGTTGACCTCTCGGTTCGAGAGAGACAACCCTTCAGTCAGGCGACCCCTGAGTGCAGCACCCCTGCTGGAAATTATCTGCCCTGCAGGTCAATCAGGTCATTACCACCCCCCCTACCCCTCACTCAGCTTCCCTGTAAATAGTAGGGAATGAAAATTGAGCATTTCATAGCAGGGATCAATAAAGTATCACGTTATTATGTTACAGCACAGCAAAACCATCTAACCAACAAAGGGTTCGGTCCTTTCAGTGCTGGTACTGATTACACTGCTGGTGACCTTTGACCCTTTTACTTAAAGGGCTGTCATGGGTCATAACGGTCCACCTGCTGATGAGGTTTAAGGGGTTGAAAAACTGATGTAGACAGGAGGAGGTAGCTGTACTCAGCAAATGCAAGATTATTAAAGTGATGTTTTGCATTTATTCCCTCTTTCTGTCCATGTAAAAACATACCCATCTTGTCTAAGAGCTCTTTTATTGTCTTCATGGTCTCTCAGTAAGCTTTGAACAGTGATGTAACATATTTGTTATGGGCCCCATTACACAGAGAAACACACTGACACCTCCATCATACAAACCTTTGTTCTTCTCTTTCAAGAGGTTTTGTATGACCCAACCCTTGAATTTTCAAAATCATCATATTCAAGGTTTGGGAAGCACTCAGCATGTGAAAACATATGTAAATTCTATTGATTTGTTTGTACTGTGACTACATTTTGTGTTTTGGAGCCTTTCTAGTTTTATTGCAGCTGTGGGTGAAAGGACAGTTTGTATTGGTGAGCCCCCTAGAGGTTTGTGTGCCAACTGCACTTCATACTCTCCATTTCTAATAGCTTTATTACTGTCATGATCTCAGTTGGCATCATACCAAGCACCAGAAATAACAAATAACCAGATATACTGATTAAGATTTACCAAAAAATAAAGTGAGTATGGTGATGATGGATATTTTCTTGCCCACCATGGATGCACTGGCTGGTGACACTGATGGGGACTCCTCTCCAAACTAGCCAATCATGACTGTTGATTAAACAGTATCATCATTAGCATCATTTCTTTATTCATGGGGGTAAAAAATGTATCCCATGTTCTTTTCCAGCATGACTTACAATATTAAGTGCATGAGGTAGAGATCTGTAGTTTTGCTCAAGGGCACCTCAGCAGGTCAGACAGCATTTGCAGTTGCTGATGGACATAGCGATCGATATTATCTGTGAAATTTCTGCCATGGGATGGTCTCTAATCACTGGGCCAGTCATGTGTGGAGATAAGCAAAATTATGCAGCTTTGCTCTTGGTGTCAATCAAACTGAACTGGATTAAAAAAAATGACCTTTGTAGTCATGCTTACTATTAAAATACACACCTTGTGTATAAATGTATTCACCGTCAAACACAGTATGATAAAGGTATTTGTAAAGACAGCTCTCACTAGATCACACTAAACACCTACAGTGAATAAATGATTCTTTACAGGGACTTAACATAGAGTGAAAATGTGTATTATGTTAATCTACTAGAAGTGAATTTATCCACTTCATACAAATATTCAACAATCATTACATTGCTTACATAAGTGTCTGTTTTGGTGAGTTATCTATATGACCAGCTCCTGCTATCTTTCCACTCTTGTGTCAGCATCCTCTGCAGGGAATTGGGGTGTCAAAACTGTCAAACCAGCTTCCTCTTCAGCCCCACACACAGGACCATTTGCCTGGCAGATTAAAAGGCTACAGAAGGGTCCCATGCAGCCAAAATTATTTTTTAATGGTATAAAAGATTCCCATGGTGTATTTCAGTCCCCTTTTTTTTTTTTTTTGGCCAACAGACTGTAAACCCAAAAGCAATAAATATCCTAAGCAGGGTTGGGAATTTACTGCACCTGTAGTAACTACTGCACCGTCTTAATAAGCAACAGATGTCAGAGTGACTGCATCGAGCCTCAAACACATGCACTGGAAAAAGGGAATTCTTTGTTGGGTACAGTTTCATCACCTGACTGAAGCTGCTTCAACTCTGCTGCTCAGGGACTCACATACATTTTGATCAGCAGGTAACAGGGCTGAAATTAAAAACAATTTGGTTTTAGTGTCACAGCGACTCGGCTGTCAATTACCAAAGAGGAAATAGCTGTCGTGAACAGTTATCCATGATGCATGAGGCTGCTGGGAGAACACAGGGTAGTGCTGGACCAATCTTTAGCTCATAATGTGTGAAAATAACAATTTAGGCAGTTTACAGAGAAAACACAACCCCATATAGCAGTGTAATCCATACTAATTTGATTCAGCGCTAGTGGTAAGAGAATTTCAAACTTTTTTTTCAGTCTTTCATTTTTGTCAGGACCAATTGAAATGGTTAATAATGGATGCCTACATTGTCTGAAAACATATTTGAGGCAGGCGGAAATATTTATTGCTTTCTCAGGGCTAAATGTTTCCAGTTTTCCAGAAGAAAGACAAAGTCATATCCTCTGTATCGTGCAGCAGCACCCCCAGGTAAACTCCAAAGCTAAGGGCCGACATAGTGAGACACTGTAATGATATCATGTGAAGAAAGATGAATTTAGTGTGCCTAACAGAAGCCAGGATGACTGGTTTTCGTTCCTCCCTTTTTTTCCTTTTTTTATGAGAAACATGCAGCAGTCTGGACAAAGGGGCTGCTCTCATTAGTCAATCGTTGCTTGAAGGCATGTAACATTTATTAATGCATCCGGGTTTGCATGCACGCATGTCTGTGTGTTTGAGGGAGTGTATGTGTTGGGTTGGAGGTTTGGTTGTGTGTACATTTGCTTATGAGCAGTACTGTGCCCACTGTGATGTATGATCATTGTGCAATTTTCCGTGTGTGTTTATATTTATGCATCCTATTACATCCTATTACATTTTTTATCATTATCATCACTAATACTAGTAGGAGCAATAGTATTAATAGATGTTCAGTTCTCGTGTGCACTGCTGCAACCATGTGCACGTCTGGTTCGCTGCATGTGCGCTGCAGTTTTGTTTTGGCAGGGGAAAGGTTAATGTTTAACAGCATGAATGGTTCACCCACTAACGTGTGAACAAAGCACAATGGCTGCACTGTATAGGCTCCTATTTATTCAGAGTCACTTCCTCCCTTAATAGTCGGCTCCACTTTCCTCACAGAGGAAAAAAAGTAGGTCAAGGAAAAGTCATGTTTGAGGTAATTCACTCTGGGGGACCGCTTCTCTGATCATTAGATGACATTGGTTAACCCCGAGAGTGAGGACATTTTCAAGTCAAAGTTACACCCAGAATCCGGCCCGACTGGTAGCGTGCTTCTGCATTTTACAGCACACGGAGGGTAAATCAGAGAGGGAGGATATCAATGGGAATGTTAAAAAGAGAGCGGCATGAAAAGACAGTATTGTTTATATAAAAAAAAAGATTAAAAAAAGCTTCAGGAAAAAAAGGAAGGAGGCTGGTTTGTGACCTTGTGGATCTTGCTTTAATCAAATATTGGTTTTCGGCTGATGCACTCTGAAGGAGAATGCTCTTAAAGAGTTTCTGCTTTGATGCAAGTGAACAAAAGATTCATGGCGAAGAATCACTCAGATGGTTCGTTCTTGATCTTCGCGCACAAAGACCTGAACCAAGGAGGAATGCGAACACATTGTTCTCCCACCTACTGCAATTACTTGTAATGAGTGTGTAAGGATTAAGCAGGATATTTGCAGACTTTTTTTTGGATTAAGTATGATTTCATCCATGCAGATCTCTGGAATACCTTTTCATTAGGACCTAATGCTCTCATGTCAGGGCCTTTTTTCCCCTTTCTCTGTGATAGCAAGCTCAAATTTTCCTCTTGCATTCTCCCCTTAATTACAGTTTAATAAAGAGGTAATCCAGTCATCATTTTACTGATTTTTCCAATGAATTATGTACAGAGAGACCCCCAAAAAGCAGAGATCTAAATATAATTGTACATGTAGGTTTTTGTTAGGCTTTTTCTTTTTTGGCCTCTTCTATTAGTACCATATGTACACCTACTATCACACATACAATACAGTACAGCCGGACTAATATATTAAAGAATCACTTTTTTTCCACATTATTCATTATGTACTTTATGGGGACTGTATGTTGGAGCCCACAGTAATGGGGATGTAATTAAAAACATGTCATTGTGATGGAGGGCCGAGCTTTAATAGCATGAAAGCTATTGGCTCGCTTCCTCCTGAGCCAGCAAATGGACACAAAAACATTGAATCAAACCTTGTGCGTTGCCACTGCTTGCACCAAAGATCAGAAAGAATAGCAACCTAGCTATATTTCAGCATGGGACTCATAGAAATGTTGACTGCATGGACAAAAACTTAGGAAGATTAATTTGAATTTGATCATGCTGTTATTAAGGGTGCAGTCCTGAACCACAAAATATGCCTTTAGGGGGCTTTGTTTTTAATCCAGTGCTACATGTCTATGTTCTGTCTGCAAGGAGTGCATGTCTTATTTTGCAAAGTGTTTGATTTGCTTTAAGAAGGTGGCCCTTATTTGCTGATACATTTTGTACTTGAGGCCAGACTCACGCAGTCATGAAAGAGGCCGTTCATTGAGAAGTCAAGCCCAGGATTTGTTTTTCTTTGCATCTGGCACACTGTCATTCAATCTGTTTCCACCTGGCTTGCCACCAAACCCAAATGCAAATGAAACCATCAAAGTGAAGTAATTGTTTTTTGTTTTTTTTAAAGTGTCATTGTTGTTTTATATACTTACTCCATTTGATAGACAGCAGCAGTTGGGATGCCAGCAGAGAAAGTCCGGATGTCATCAACTTACGTGTTTTCCATTGGATCAGTTAGGAGTTGGATGCCTTGCTATCAACACCAACGATCAAAGCATGAAATTAAAAGGAAATTCAAAGAGATGCCATACCAGTGCTTGGAATAGGTTCATTTTATGTTGTAACAATTCTTATTGTATTCTCAAAAGCACATTTGAGCAAAAGTGAATAGATAATAATGGGTTATTTTGAAAAATTATGTGTTGAACCCCACCACTAAAGAGCAATTGTCCCATAATGGCTTAATAACCTTAACTACACGCAGCTTTGGATTTGTTAAGCTTTGGATTTCTCCACATGTTGAATAGATCAGAAAGTCAAGTATATTTGTCAAGATGTTATCATGTAAGGTACATGGTGTCCGTGCAGCTGTAAAAAGTAATATTCTGTATTTTTAAAAGTTTGGAAGGTCGTGTTTTTTTAATTGCTTTTCCAAAACCACAAAGGAAGACTCCAGCAACTCTGTCTTATTCCAGACCAGACCAGCCAATGTTGTGTAACACGCTGGTAAATGTTTTTCCCTTTAACATTAAAAATGAAGACAGACTGTTTGGAAATGAACAAGAACGCATCAGTCTAGCCTCTTTGTTGATTAGTATGTAAGCAAAGCAATCGAACAGGGTGATGTTGGTATGAAACATGAATCTGATTGTCAATTCTCTTTGAAATGTTTCTGACTTTGATCTCAGAAAAATGGTGAAAAAAACAGACGGTGCCCTGCAGAAGTTGGTTTCACTTCACCCTCACTTTTATTTTTAGTGACCACTCTTGCAGACAGATTTATTATACTTGGAAGCATCCTTAGAAACTCAGAGTTGCTGTGGAACTGTTTGACATTATACAGGGTGAACACATGGCACAAAGTTAACCTGCCCGTGTTTTCATTTCTATTGCAAGCAAATAACCTCAGAATGAATCACACTGCTGGGTATGAATCACATCCTTAAATCAAATTTATGGCAAAATAAAGAGTAATCAAGCTCAGACTGTGTCTCAAATATAAATTTGCCTGTACAAGTTGCACTGGAGAAATGGTTACTCAGCCGTTTAATGCACTAACAAACTTCCAGCAGCACGCTCCTTCTCCTGAGCGCATTAAACCCCCGCTGGATCCTCTGATGGCTCGACGTATTGGATTGCTTTATGAATACTGAATGATCATCAGCTGGAGAAAGATAAATACTGCCTAAACAAATTGAAGATAAGCTGGGGATGGGATAGATTTATCAGGGTAATCTCAGGGAGAGAAAGTCATCAAAATTTCAACGCATGTCAATACTAACAACATTACGTGGAGGCAGCGTTGAGGATATGTCTCTCTCTCAGATGTAGCTACAGAAAAACATTTTGTGAAAAAAAAAAATTGTTGTACCAAGACTCATATGAAATCGTAGGTATTAATTTCAGCTGTGCATTCAATTAGTAGCTCCATGGTGGGTTTAGCATAGCTTAGCACAATGGTTGGAGCCAGGGGAAAACGGCTAGCCTAGCCTCCACCAACTCAATAGCTGATTATGTATATATGTGTGGGTGTAGAAATAGAAAGCAAAACATTGTATTTTGACAAAATGAGCAATTAGTTTACACATTGAACCTATTTCATCACTAACAGAGGTTGGAAACCCTGTGTTTACTGTGAATTTTGGGGTTTTGATATACTGTCACAACTCTAGATATCTGATATTGTTTGTCTTCTCATGTATTTACATTTGATCTGTTATTCTGACGTGGTAAATTGAAAGCAGCCTTGTAATCAGCATGGCTTCAGGGTGTTGTTATTACAATGGTTGTGAGGCTCAGGTGGAAGTATCCTGACAATTTTTCTCCTGAAGGTGACGGGGCCTGATGGAGCCCCGGGGGACGGGGTGACAAGCTTCGTCACTGTGATTAAATTCTGCAGTCACTGGTCCCAGTGGGTCTTAATGGCTTTATGAGAGGGGCTTGGTGAAACCCATCAGGACGTGTTCTGCCCGATGCATTGACCTAATGTGTTAGATCTATAATATAATGACAACACACAGTTATACAAGAGCATATACAAGAGCATATACATACATACAAAAAATGTGCAAGTTTATGTTGTGGCTTAGTTTCTTCTGGAAGACAATTTTTTGTTTTCATGTTTCCCATTCTGTCAGCTGACTTTTGGACCTCTTCGCTGTTCAACTGAACGTGTTTCATTTGTTGCAGTCTCTTTCCACTCCTTCTTTCAGCTGTAATCTCAGTCCTGCCCTTACACACCCCACATCTGCCCTTTAACCTCTTGTGTTTATCAGAGCAAAGCCTTGCCTGTGACTCATCTGCACTTCCAGGCTTCCTTTTTGGGTCACAGTGAGGTCTAACACTGAGTTTGCCTCCTCAGCAATTTTTCATCATGCAATCAATAGGAATTGAAATATCAATAACAAATATCCTTATTTTTAAATTATTCCTTTAGATTTGTGTAGGGCTGTTGAACATTTTGCATGTTATGTGTAGGTATATTTTCTTGCACATGCTTGTGTATGTGCATACAATGTCTGTAAATATTTAAAGGTAAAAATATGTTAGACACCCGCTCAGTATTCCATGACGCATAGTGGCTCTTTGCAAGGCACTTTACATGTTTATGTTTCGAATCATAAGCTTATAGTCTTCTTCAAACCAAGCACCAAGCAGTGAAACAATGCATATGGACTTATTTAATCTGAACCACTTAACCTGCTACAGTTTATGCAAAGCACAAAACATGAAGCTCTCTGTTTTCTGTTTCAGGAGTGCAGGATTCCCACCAGGAGAAGATCATAACAGTGTCTGGAGAGGGAATGCTCCACAGCCCAGACTTCCCAAACACTTATCCCAGGAATACTGTGCTGGTCTGGAGACTAGTGGCGACTGCTAATATGAGGATCCAGCTCACCTTTGATGAGAGGTTTGGCCTGGAGGACCCCGAAGATGGCATATGCAAGTAAGAACATACAGTAGTGGATCTGGACTAGTATCTCAACATAAATACAAGCATCTCATAAAAGAAGAATACACTTAATTTGGGGGGTTCAGTGTCCTGCTGGTGATCTTATCAGCATTGCACTATGCTCACAGACTTGTCAGTGGTTTTGGTTCTGGTAATTGGACAAAAAAGAGTTAAATTTATATTTGTAGCAAAATATTTCTGAATATTATAACGTATCACATCATTTTGTAAAATGTCTTCTTTATATCTCCCCTCCATCAAGGCAGACTTTGTGGGCCAATGTGTGCTAAGAGGTCAGCATGCTCTAAAATGGACCATCTTCCTGACAGGGTGCTCTTCACTGACAAATGTGCTAACTTCCAAAAAACTTCAGCATATCCTTTAAATGGCTTGTAATTTTCATTTTGAAAGATGAGGAAAAGTAGCTTAAAGGACAGCCTCCATCATCGGTTAGCTGCAGCCGCACGCTGTTTTTCATTAAGATTTTCCTCTGCCTGCTTGGCCGGCTCTCACCAAACGAGGGCTTCCCCAGTTGGCATGCCGGATACATGTTAGGCCGGGGTAAAGACATGTCCTGCCTGTGTCGTAGTCCATCTTTAAAGATTTAGAGTCGAAGTGTGGCCATTTGTGAAATTGCCTTTGGTCTGCTGTGGCAGCTCATGAATATTGAAAACCCGGCAGTGGAGTGATTTGTTTCGCCCAAGACACCAGGATGACGTGGTTTGGATCGGCATATTTTCCTTGATGCAGTCGATATTTTTAGCTGCTCACGTGGTTGTTTGAAAGACGCGTGCCTCACCAGCACATAAACACAAACACACAGACACACACACATATATATGCATACTGTACATTCTCTGCTTTATTGAGGACCCCACTTTCAATTACTGCCTGAGTTTGCCTCTGTTGCCATTTAATTTAAACAGGGATCCCGATCCCGATCGATTTACCCTCTGTGCATTATGCTCAGTGCCCTGCTGTCAATATATCACAACTGACTGGTTATCATGGAGGAGCCCAATCAGTGGAAGGTGGAGAGGAGCTGGGGGAGGGTGACCTCGCTAGTCATTCCTGGAGAGCCCCCTAATGGATGACAAGCTGAATGACAGGACTCTACAGAGCCGACCAGGTTCAGTCGCTGGCAAGGGCTGCACAAGATGAACCTGCATCATTTGAGGAATGAACTGTACAAATCAGGAAATGAAACAAAGATGTGGTCATGAATCAATATAGTTCTGAACCACTGACAGATCCTGGGCATTCAGCTTCATTGATCAATGAAGTGTTCTCCATTTTGACTCAGATTTTGGTTAAAGATTTGCAGATTTGATTGCGTAATTTTCTGCCATCCGGGACTCATGCCTCTGTTTTACATTTTACCTTCTGTATCCTGTCTTTGCTGGATGTTGCTTATCAGAATAAACTGAAAAGAACAGTGTGTGAGCGCCGGTAATTCGAGCTCCCCCGGCTCACCTCCAGTGGGTTGACGAATGAGGTTAGTGTTGCTGTCTAAACCCAGAGAGGGAAAGTTCCACAGCGGGGCAGGGTGCAGACTGACAACTTTTGTGCCGTCCCACCTTTGCAAGACTGCACTAGTCGGGGTCCTCGGGGAGAGGGGCGAGAGACAATAACAACATCCTTTTCCAGGGTCGTGCAAGTCATCGCCACGTCTACCGCTCCAACTCTCACATTTTTCATTCTCCTCACAGCCCAACCACCCCCCCACCCCCTTCCCCAACCCTCCTCCACCTATCCCCTCCACCTCACCGAGCCCCACAGGTTTTGATCAGATCCCAAGATACACACTCCTGGCAGGGTTGACAGACAGATGAATGCAGCATGCAATCACAAGGAGAAACATACACACATTCACAAGTCTATCTGCTTGTCTCCCCCCCCCCCCCTTTCTTTTTCAACACACACTCTCTCCCTATCCTTGTCCTGCATACACACACACACACAAGCCTCTGGCCTAGTCTTGCATATCTACTTTATCTTTCATGTGTGTTTACAAAATGCACCAGCAAAATTTGCCCTTAGACCTCCGTTGCGCTGGTGTTACAGCGAACACAAAAAACATTCAAACACGGCGTTATTGATATGCTGCACTTACCCCCGTGTCACTGCACAATGTGATGCAAATAAACAAGACTGTAATCTCCTGTCCAGTGATTCACAGCAATGGCAGGGGATAAAACAAACAACAGTGGGAGATGTGTTCGGCTCTGGTAGCGAGCCCGGAGCGAGAAGTCTTTGCTAAGATGAGAGGGAGGCTGTGTAGTCGAGATGCTCATCTGCTATTCTGTTTGTCTGAGGCACGATGAAAGGCATTCTTACCAAATCCACTGGAGGAGAGGCATATTGGAGAGGGATTGGTCTTGCTGCTGGTTGGCATGGCAGCAGAGTCGTGCTTGGCGGCTCACAGACAGGACTGTTCTTAGAAAAAAAAAAGCATTTGTGCTCCCTGTCTTTAGTCTGAAAGGCGAGGACCAAAAAACAGCGTTCAATGTTGCTAATGTGTGTCATCTCAGATATCGCATCTATTAATAATGTACAATAAAAAGAAAACTACATAGGAGAAAGCTTTGTGAATATTGCTCACAGCTTCCTTGCAGTGTGCAGGCAGGTAATCCTATCTCGTGGTGCTGTACGTGTTATTCCTTTGTTGTTCTGAGCCCGTTCACTGTGACTGTATGTACAGTTTGGTATGTATGTCAGTGCATTTGTAAATCTGAGAAACCGCTGTTCGACATGGTGATTCTGAACACATGGCGATGTGTAATGATCAGGGCGTCCTGCATTATTGATGAGCCATCTGTCAAAGCTCTGGAGCTGTCTGAGGGCTGATTTTGTTTGAGAGGAAAGCTTCTCTCCTCGCTGACCTCCATCAAGACGGCAGAAAGAAGCTAAACTGATATTTTATCTTTTTCCAAAACCGTTTCGTGCCAGTCTGGGTTGCATTTATATAAATGAGTGTTACAGCTCGGGCAGTTGTCTAACATTTGCACATCTTAACTATGAATGCATGGTTTTGCAAAAGAGCTGTTCCAGTTTTACCTTTACCAATACATTTGTTTGTGCAGATTACAACCCCGCCTGCATAACTTTCCCAATCAAAGGCAGCAGAGTCAGTAAATTTATCGACCCCCCCCCGCCGCTTCAGTTTATTTAACATCACAGAAAATCCATTTTTAGTCTTGCACATGTCCTTCCATGTTGTTTTATTGAAACCAGCTTGAACTGAATCTGTCAAGCCAGTGCAAAATGTAAACAATGTCCTTGAAATCCAAATATCCGAATTGGCAGCACTGAATGAGAGGTTAGCGTGCCTATTGACGCAAATGGCAAAGTGATTAAACCCAGACTGTGAAGAGTCAGTGAAACAAGGCTGTATTGAATGTAGCGCAGCCGCTGCTTACATACACAGGTATAAATAATAAAGGCTGAACTTCTGAACTACATGTCTTAAGTGCTGAGGTTGGTCGATGTTAGCGTTGGCACACCAAAGGATTCTGGGGCATGCTCATATGCTTCTGCACTTCATAATGTTTACTGGTATTATGGGTTGGCAGGGTGGCTAGTGGAGAGAGACTGTCACGTAATTACAGGGTCGCAAAGTTTGATCCCCACAACAAGAAAAAAAAACTGTATTTAGAATTTTCTCGATTAAGATTGGTATTATGATTTTGTTCTGTGAAAGTTATGACACTAAATCCTTGAAATCTTTTAATACTGTATATTATCTCAAAAATGCATGAGATCTTTTTCAGATACAGTGTTTGATTTTTCAGGTACCAACAGCTCCTGCAGCTTTTTACTGAGTGTTAACTTAATAGCCAGAAAATAATGCATAATGTAAACTGTTTTGCAGTCCATGGGGTATTTCTCTGTATATTTAAAAGTGAAAATGGAAATATGGCTCTGAATAACACTCAATATAATAAAGGATAAGAGACAAAAGCATATCCTTGCAGACGTATTTCGCAAAATGCCCTCGTTTACCTGCTGCATTTTACTTTGCATTGACAGCCAATCCTAGAAGTCTATCCAGCACAAAACAGCAATCATGTAAATTTAATGATTTACAAAGCAAGGTTTCAAACAACTGAGAATTTGTTTTGGAGTCCAAGTGAAAATGCCCGCAGCTCTCCCACAGTCCACATACAGTACACTGCAGTATTACGAGCTCAAGGTTTAATTAAAAACCATATTTCAATGCCAACATGTAGCATTAGTGTAATAGGCCTGTCAAAAGCCTGCATCAGCAGCCATAACCTGCACTGTCAACCAACCTGAGATTTGTCCTCAATACGCCGGCAATATCCACTTCATTTTATTCATTTAATTCAGGTAGTAAATAACAGAGACAAATCTCATCTGTTATCACTGAGATTTCGTAACCTGCTGTTAAAGATATTTCTTCTCTTTTTTTTTTTTTTTTTTATAAATGAGGTTAAACCTTTATTTCCCTTGGCAGCTTTATTGATATTAACAATCAGCTTCATAAGGCAGAGATGAGGAGACAGCACCATGGCAAACATTAAACGTGCTGACAAGCGAGCACAAATGCAATTAAAGTCAACTAAAATGCATGTGTACAGGTCTGGATCAACCAGGCCAGTGGAAGTTCACTTAACTTCAGTCCGTCCAATAACTGATGATGTCTCAAAGACTAAAATAATTCATCTCTGCCCTCTCGCTGTCTACCAGGTACGACTTTGTGGAGATTGAGGACCTAACGGAGAAGACCATCCTGGGTCGCTGGTGCGGGTCACAGTCGGCACCAGCTAGTCACCTTTCCAAAGGCAATCAGATCAGGATACGCTTCATCTCCGACGAGTACTTCCCCTCCGAGCCGGGGTTCTGCATCCGCTACTCCCTTCTGCCTGTGGTACGTACAGCATCGCTGCTCAGGAGTTAAAAGAAATGTGCACTATCAGGACCGAGAGTGCTTAGCTGTCACAGCATTCCTCTGCCTCTACCTCCAACTTCAGGGAGTTCACATGGCAGTAAGCAATGCCTCTCCATGCAAGCACAATTAAAATAATTAGCTTGTTACATAACATGGAGTCTTAATTTGCAATCATCCATTCCTGCTCATGTGTTCCCAAGGTTTTGAGCATCACTGGGGAGGAATTATGTTTAAGCGCTTTGGAACATCTGGCACCTGTACCGTTATTTATTTTAGTCATGAAGACGCAACAAGCCAAAACAGCTCATGCACTTGCACATACGCAGAAGAAAACGAAAGGTCCACAAACTCTGAGTACAAACAAGTTGCCAATTTAAAGGTATACATACAAAATCTACAACAATACCGGAGTTTTCCCTCAAGGATTAAAATCCTGTTCTGTAATTTTCTCATTTTTTAAATAAAGAATCAGTTCTGTATTACTCTTATATATATATATATATATATATATATATATATATATATATATATATATATATATATATATAAAAGAAATATACCCTCTAAAGCTGCACTGTATCCAAAGCACCAGACGAGGTGTTTCAATGTCACCGATGGTGTTGCTTGAGACTGAGATGGAGAAAATAAGTGGTTTCACATTCACAAAGAGGTCCTCTGACCCTCGGGGAGACTCATTCAAGCCCCTGAAATGAAAGTAGGAATTAAGAGATAAAAGTGCTTCTTGTGTGGAAAATTGTCATGCCGCTGTCTATCTGTTTCATTTTCTTTTTCGCGTTTTATCATCACATAGAGTAGTTCAAAAGTAATATCCCCTTTTATGTGTTTTTACAGTACCCCACTTCACAAAGACACCAATGTTATTTGACTCTATACTTAGGACTGAAATATATATCTGGCTACAAAAAACACAGCCAGCCGTTCTTTCTGCTCCCTCTTGTTATTTCTCCCCTTCGCTTGTGTAACACAGACTCTAATCGCCGGTTCCATCCCTCACTAATCTCCGTTCCATCTACCTTTTAGACTTTTGGCAGATCCAATACAATGTACGGTGTGTGCATAGTATAAGCCTAAACTCATTCAGTGCATCACCAGCTTTGCTAACAAGCGGCGGAGAGCGCAAGAGTCAAGCAGCAACTGAAGCCTTGAGGTTCCCGTCACAAGTGTGATTGTGTACAATGAGATTAGCTGAATATTGATGGGTGGTGCCAAAGTATCAATATTTGTCAGCGTAGTGCAAGCAGAAAAAGTGAATGACAAAGGAAGAAATTCTTATCGCCTTCTTCTTTTCATGCCTCCTGACCTCTCACGTGACTTGCTGATCGCATTTTCAGTTGATACGGAGAAATGCACCATTTTAAAAGTTGTTTTTTCTGTGTGTCAGTTTGCATGCAACATGCACAGCTGCATCAATCCCAACCCTACTCGTCATTATCTTTTATCTTTTAACTAGCTCGCTCTGCAGGAAGAAGACGTCTCCATGGTACTTCCTGCCCTCCCGACTTAATCAGTGAGATAAAGCCTGCAAATGCTTGCATAACTAATAAAGAATACCGCCATGTCTGTGTACGTCTAGCCATCTCTGTCTTGATCCATCCACCTCCAGTTCCTCATCCTCTCTCGCTTACTTGCTTTGTCTCCTGTCCTGGTCTTCAGACCACACACGCGCACTGAATCCCTTCGTCCCTGCTCCCATCACTGGCAAAAGCCCGGAGATAAACCGTGGAGATGGCTGCCATGTTTTAACCTGTCATGTTTTAGTTCTGTTCACTTGCTTAAAGTAAACAGCTCTACTCCTCATTAATCCCTAATGGCCCGCAGCACTGTGAAATCTGACAAGCACAAATAGGCAACCGAGGTCACTGACAGTGCTTTGTCTTCTCTTGGTGGCTTTTTCTTTGGCTTCAAAAGCTTTTTCTGTTGTTTTTTTTCCTCGTACACATTATTATCGCATTCTTCCTTCGCTCTTGAAACCCCAAAACAACATTGTTGATAGCGGCACAAACTGACAGATTCACTGACATGCTGAAAACCTACTGAGTGTCAAATCTGTATTTCTTAAAATGCAGATATTTTAAAAGCAAAAAGTAAATCATTAGCTGTCTTACCTCCCCGTGGTACAGTCAATACATTTTGTTAAGTTATAGCAGATGGATGAGTGAATGAAAAGTGATCATTTTCATGTTAAAAATGAATTGTATCACATTGTGCCGTGCGGAATATTTACCGTCAACAGACTGAAGTAAATTGTGATGTTAGAGCCACAAACAAGTCCTTTTTTTATCTAATGGAGATGGATTAATCCAATAAAACCCTATTACAGGGAGTTACTCAATTCCAGAATCCCCAAAGTGGAGTAAAGTGTCCTCTAATGATCAATTTTCACTGATGTGCTATGGTCTTTAAAGCATATTTCATACAATCCTTAGTAATATTTTGTGGACATTGATCATTTTAATCATTAGGTGAGGTATTTTTCAATAGGTAATTTCTCAATACCAATCAAGTAACATTGCACAAGCTGGTTTTAGCCTATAATAATAAATCATAAATTTGCCCCAAAGGACTTTATAATGTGTACAACACACAACATCCAACAACAGAGGGAGGAACTCTCTTCCAGGATGGACAGTGCACTAGATTTCATATTCACAGTAGCCTGAAAGGAATAACAATGATAAAAATTACATTATGGATCAGCAGAACTACAATATAAGGTAGATAAATTGCAAACATATATGAAGAATATGTATCCGGGAGGACGCTGAACAAATTTCTACACAATACTGACACCCAATTTTGGGGTATTGAAACATGTTTTTGTACAAGCAGCTCTGTAAAAAAGTTATAGCATAAAACAGGCACAAAAAAATCTAAATCAGAATCAATCTAATCAAAAAATCTGTAAACAAAACTGTAAATCTGTCCAGGAATCAATGTCACCTTTTGGTAACTGGCAGCTACTTGAAAAACATTTGGGCCAGTACCCAAAAAGTCCTGAGGTTAAATACCCAGCCCTATTGATTATTAATATAGATAGCTTTTTATCCTGTATGTTATAGCTTCTGAAATATTGCAAGTATAATACCAGGCAAAACTGTATATGTTTTTTAATTTGAAAGTCAAATGTTCTTATTTTGCAGTAGAATGAAACTACTGTGGTGTCTTCCACTGACTATACGACGAAGAGACCGGGTTTGTCTTTTCGTAGTCGTACTTCAGAAGGTGCGGAAACCGTGAGGGGGGGGAGAGGAAGCTTTGGCCTCTGCACGTTCAGCCTGGCTTCCCTTTGAACTTTCGTCCGACAGAGGAGGAGCACGCTAGAACAGCAGCACTCTGTTTCCTCTGTGGTCAACCAGCAGCTCCTGGAACCTCGTGCCACGCAGGGGCCAGCACTTTAGTTTATATTTAAACAAGCAATAATTCCTTCCCACCACTTCCATGGAATGGAAGGGGGAAAAAAATAAGACCCGGTCTGTAATTGACAGGAAGAGATTTTAGGAAAAGCGAAAGGGCCGAGGCAGAGAGGTTGTTAAAACATCGAAGAGAAGGAGCCTGTTGAATGGAGCGTGAGGGGTGTTGAGTGGTGGGTTAAAGGAGCAAACAAAACATACATCATTGTCTCTGTGAGGTCCCAGTGCAGAATTAAACCCCACTGCTACCTCGGCGTGAAGATTGCTCCACCAGCTTTGTTTATTTTAACTGATTGAGGAGAGTTTTACACACTCAGGCATGAATAGATGGAGATATGACAGTGGACGTAAGGAATAAAATGCTAGTTAAAGCAAATGGTAATGACTGGTAAAGCCATGCAGGAGGCTCAGCCGCTGCCATGATGAAACTGAGGTCTGTTTTTACACCAACCTCAATTGCAGTGTGTGGCGTGTAGTGAGAGAAAAAAACACTTTTTTCACGCACAACAGACCTTATTGCTTACTGAAAGCTCTCTTGTGCAAGGAAGTGGTTTGCAGCTCCATGTAAAAGAGAAGATATTGTTTTCCAGAGCTCTCCCAGGATGCTATTTCAGAAGTTTCATCTCAACATAGTTAGCTGAACCTGTCATTTTAGTTACCAGGAATAAGATCGTGTGGTCATGCTGTGTAAGAACAAAGAGAGCTGGAAATGAGGTAATCACAGCTTGAAAAGGAGGTTATTTCTTGAGGGGCAGGGGGTTCAGAGAGATTGGCAGTGATAAAAGGTAGGCTACAAGCATTCACATGCTGATGCTGTCTCGTGTTGTGGAGAGGAATATCACACATTCACCTTTAACCAGTTAAAAAGTGTTCACAGCACAACTATTTCAGCAGAGTAGTACCTTTTTCTCTTATTTCTGTGTATTATGTATCTTCTATTTTTAAATATCACACTTGCATATATGTTGGAGCATTGGTCCAAGCATATGACCTCGACTGAGTCTCTAATTTCTACTTTTAGCCTGCTTCTGGGTTTTCTTTCATAAAAGATTGACATAAAATATAACTAACAGGAAACCTCCTCTATCAAGGCAGCTAAATAACATAACACTATACTACATTCCCATCAGCAATCTGTCCATAAGATTTAAAGCATTAGTATCACATTAGATACCATAAAAATATCAATTTCATCTAATTGGAGCCTTTCATATGCAAAATTATGGAAGAAAATGTTCTTAGTCCCAAGTGATGGTTGAAAATAATCATTACAATCCTGAAGTTCTCAGTCAGGTGAAAACAAGGAACGTAATCTCAAAATGTGCAGAACCTCATGTTGTCCTGCACGTTATAAGACTACTTACATGCAAGAGGCTTAAGTCTTCACTGCACAACATTGCCTGTTATAACACGATGACCACGATGGTGGTCTTTAATTACATAGGGGACTATTGGATTCAGGACATTCTTCTCACTGTGTATCTGTCTTGTCAGCGTCACTCTTAGGAAGCAAGCAGTTTCACACATGCTAATGTCTTTGGTGAGTAACTGTCAGACACCTCGACACAAAGAAAATATCTGTAAAAGGACCTGGACTGACCTGGTGGCCTCAGTACATCTGTTATCCCAAATCAGCATCCAATCGGGCTTTGTTTAATGCCATTCCACTTTGTTATAATCCTTTTTTAACACAAAAATGGCAATAAATATAAAGCTTTTATGTTAGAATGAGTTATGATTATTAAAAACAGCTTTTGTCTTTTTACTATCTACAGTCCTTATAAATACCATTAATAAATCTACCATTAGAGATCTAAATGTCTCAAATAGAGCTAAAATTATTTTATACCAACTTGTTCAAAGTCTTGCTGGCTTGTCTTCTAGTCCATGACTTTTTTTTGTGGCAACATTTCTCAAGTGTTCATGTGTCATGCCTTTATGCGTGAAACCTAACACATGGACACTGCTCTGAATTCATGCCAGCCAGAAGTTGGTGGTCCATTTAAACACTTTGTTCGTGCATTTCTAAAAATGGGAGCTCTCATCTGCTACTTATAACTTTATTCGCACCATCTTGATGTGTCTCTGAAGGATTGCTTGGCTTATGTATCTGACGCTGAGCTTGCAGAGCGCCGCTAATTGGGGGAGTGTTGCACTGTCGACATTCACAAGCTGTTAATGGCTTCCAGTCCACGCCGTTAGCTACTGCCAAGACACAACTAATAAGAATCACAGCTTTCCTCTGTTGTCTGGAAATACAGCTCAGAGAAAGGACTGTTCAATTTACTCTGACTTATACATCTGTGACACTATATGACCAGTCATTTCTCCACAAGTATTCCTTTCACATTTGTGTCTGTTTATCTCAGTAGGTGCCAAATAAACCAAAGATATGCTCAGTGGTTATGAAGGCAGCCTCATTAGAATGAGTTAAATCTGTGGCATGAGCACAGCTGCGCATCAGCTGTATTTTTGTAGCCTGTGGTGTCGCCATGTCAAACCACTGGCATCTTATTTAAAGTCTGCGCCAAAGGGACTTGGATTTTGAGTGTATTGCATGGACTTATGTAGTCAATAAATCTTACGGGTGTCCTGCGTGACACATATTATTCAGTACTAAAAATGCCAATACACTTGCTGATCTGTTTTACATATTAATCGTTTGTCCCTGACAGAAAAGACTGTATTCATCTTAAATATATGTTGGCTCTTCTGGTGGTTGCCATCTGTATTATTTTTGGGGGAAAAAATGAAGTAATCACTTATAAAGTCATGTAAGCCACTTGATGGATAACTTTTGTCCAGGTGGATTTACGGTGCCATGAATACTGAAGTTTTTAAGCAGTGAGTAGTAAATAAGAACCAAACCACAAATCCTCGCAATGTCAGTGCCATAGCCTCTGACGAAAGGAAACTTTTCCTCTTCCAACCCCTGTTTCTCACTGGATTCCTTTCTAATTCACTACTATAAGTCATCAAAGGGAAGATACAGATTCCTGGAATCATTTTCCCTTTTCAAACATTTCTGCTTCTCTAAAGCTTAAAGACTCAGCTGCCAGCAGCCGATGTTTTCAATGCTCCACAAGCTGCATTTTTTTTCTAAGTGTCACAATGTTGCCTTCTACCTGTCAGTCACTTAAGATTAGAGAGACCAGCAAGCTGACATGTTGGACAAACGCAGCTTCACAGGACTGAAAGGTTTAACAGATTAGCCTCTCCTCTCATGGGAAGACCAACACCCCAGGTATCAATCTTCTCTGTGACTGCACACTGTTGCCTGGGGGGCTGGGAGCTTGAAACAAATAATACTGCTGTCTGCAGGAGCTGAAGGGACAAATGTTGTTATGCAAAGTGGGCAGAGGAAGTGAAGGAGATGTGATCACATTTGACAACTTAAAAAATGGTGCCATTTATTCACATTTGCCTCCTAACTTCAGTGCACGGAACAATTTCACATAGAGTCAGTATCATATTATGTACCATGTTGGAGTTCAGATGCATGTTGACCTTGCTATTTTTGATCAACCAGAGGTTACAGGTGGTTGCACATCATTATATGCTGGAGAACAGACTCGACCTGAGGCAGGAACATAGCCAATATCCCCTCAGTGTGGCTGAAGGTGGAATATTCAATTAGAATATTCATTTGTCTTAAATTAGGATTCAACATTATTGATATGCCCTGAGCTAAACATATACAGGAGAAATGGGAAAACAAACTTAATACTGAAATTTCAGATAATTATTGTACATGACGGGAATTCTACTGGAAATGTCTTTGTCAGTTCCATAGAGTAGTATGCAACAAATATTAGGATATATAACGTCTCTGTGAGTTGTGTGGTATGTTGTTAATTTCTCTGAAGAGAGTGTAATGGAAAGTGACAGATATTTGGTTAAAATACTGTTAATAGCAAATAAAAAAGTTTTCATGGGGAACCATTAAAAGGAAGCACCACAATTGAAAAAATCTTAATGGAAAAACTGACACATACCTTCAGACTACGGGAGGCTCAACTAGAATAAAAAATGGGAAAATGGACATTTTACAAGACTCAAAATGATGGCATTGGAACAGAGCTGAATTACCCAAACTATTTATTTTTTATCACTCTCATGTTGCATTTTTTTGCCAGTAAAGATTTAAATGGATGACATGTACATATAAAGTTGACTGTGGAGAAGTAGGTGTCTTCTCATTTGGTGAAGTGCAATACCTTGTGCAGTGTGGCAATGCAAAATATAAGTCTGTCTGTAATCTTCAGGCACTGTAGCCTCAACTCGTACAGACATTACCAGGTCTAATGCATAGCGCTTAAATTGAGTCCCAGCAGGCCGACACTGTCATGGTTTCTGTTTAACCCCACTCAAGTCCAAACCACTGTAGCATTTAATGAGCCTGAACCCAATTTAAACCCTTTTTTTGTTAACCATGACATAAAATGTACCGTTACAGAGTCAGACTCTCCTTCTCTTTAAAACCATAACCGTTTTTCACATTGTAGAAATAAAACACATTTTGTCACTGCTGACAAAGTTGTTCCCTCTGTGTAATTTCCCCGTTGCTGTATTTGTAACTTAGAGCAAGCTTACAAGCTCTTAAATGTCACAGAAGGTGGCTGGTCTGGAAGTATCCTGAGGCGGTCGGTGCCATGTGGCGGTTTTGGGTTTTGGAAGCTTCAGTGTATGTCCACCACAAAAGCATTGTATGTATAACACACTTCTTCAGAGTAAAGCTCCATCAGAAGTCGAAGCCTACCAAAGCAGGACCTGAACATCTGATATAGTTTTCTTTACAGATGAATACTAAATTAACTGAATTAATGACCTTTCTTTTCCATCCCTCTCCGTCTCATCTTCTGGCTTTTCTGCAGAGTGTAGCAGAACCTGGAGTGCCTGCGGTTCTTTCTCCATCGCTGCAGGGTATTGAGGAGTTGTCAGAGGCCGTGGCAGGGCTGGGTACCGTGGAGGAGGTCATGAAGTATCTGGAGCCGGAGCGATGGCAGGTTGATATGGAGGAGCTGTACAAACCCTACATGGCATGTGCTGGGGAAATCCTTCATCCATAACAGGAAAGCCAGAGGTAGGACACTTTTAAAGTTTAAATTTGCAATTAAATGAAATACAAAAGTTAAAAATCAAGAGTGCAGGGCCACACATATTTGAAATGCCATTAAATGTAAACTCACAATCACTTCAGTGTTGTTAAAAATGTGAGAAAGTCAAAGTTTGGAAGTAAATCCTATCATGTCATCTCTGTGTCTTCGAGGAGGGGCTGATCTTAATCAGTTGAGGGAGGAAGTTCGCCTGTACAGCTGCACTCCACGCAACTTCTCTGTATCCTTGCGTGAGGAGCTGAAGAGGACAGATGCCATTTTCTGGCCAAGCTGCCTACTGGTGAAGCGCTGTGGTGGAAACTGTGCCTGCTGCTCTCACCGCTGCTACGACTGCCAGTGTGTTCCCGCCAGGGTCACAAAGAAATACCATGAGGTAACAGCACGATCAGGAAATATGAGGAACATGGACCATGTAATCTGTTGATAATTTTGACACATTTACCTGTAGTCTCTGCTTTTTTAAACACATTTAAGATTTAGAGGTTATTTGTGAAATTAGTAATTAAGAACTTTACTTCCAAATATTTCAGAATTGTCAGAATTGTTCATTATTGTCAGAAGTTCTGAGATTAATTTTTCATTTGAAGGTATATAAATTGAATTGGCTTTTACATTTACACTGGATTTTGAAAATCCAGCTTAGGATAGATTAAAAAAAATCATTCGGTAGCAAAACAACTTATTGGTTTTGAAATAATAAAGGATGTGGTAATTCCTTTAGCATAACCAGCAGTAGCCTCCCCTGAGAAAACAGAGAAAAGTAATGCCCACAGAAATCCAACCAGAGAGCCAAGAGCAGAATACCCACTGAACAAAAACATCCTGTTGCATCACCTTTAGTGTTCAATTACAAAGACATTTTATGAAATACGAGGCAACAAAATCATAGAGTTGTTTCATAAGACATTGCCAAAATAAGGATTTTGCAGATTTCTCTGTTCAAAGGCATCTAGAAGTTATTCCACACTAGCAACAAGGACTAGGTTGGTAAATTTTGGTTGATCCCTTCTGCATGGTTTTATATTTACTTTTGTACCAACCTTTGACAAATCATCAGCTTTATAAACAATATTAAATTACTAAAATTTTTTAGACATCATTATTTTGTGCAATCATTCAGAAAAGTATATTTTGTTCTTTTATGGCATCAATGAAAACCTTGAAACATGGTAAAAAAAAAAAAAAACAACAACCACAATTGCCTATTTTTAAAAAATGCATCTGCAGATCAGCTGATTTAATTTTTGGAAAACCTACCTGGTGAGCATTCTTTATATAACGTGCTTAATGTCCAGCTATGAACTCAAACATCCTCCTTTTTGACAGGTTCTACTGCTGAAACACAGAAGCGGTGGCAGAGGCCTGCAGAAGTCCATGACTGATGTGCCCTTGGAGCACCATGAGGAGTGTGCCTGTGTGTGTAAAGATGACTGGGACTGACCTCAGACATGTGTAATAGCTGCCACTGGAATCAAACAGGATGTTAGAAATGAACCTTTGGTGCCATTCTGTATCTCATCCACTTCCACTGGAAGCTAACAAGATTCTCCCTTCATCCTGTTGTCCTTACGCTAATTGGATTAAGCAGAACAGACTGGAATCTAATAAATCTCCTGAATGGATCTGACTGCTGTGGAATACCAATAGTGTGCTCTGAGTGCATTTTAGAGAGACAAAAAGCCACTGGAGCAGATCTGGACTATTACCTATGTGCTCTGAAGGCTATATTCTCCAGCTCCTCAGAGATAAGAACACTGAGAACATTTTTTGCCTTTTCTTCTTGAGGTCTTTTTTTAAAGTTCAGCCAGTGTGCGCTGATACTGTCATGGAAAATGGGAGCTTGTTTGTTCAAGTACTTTTTTATGTCTATAAGTGAGCTGGCTCCAGCTGCATTACTCCCCCTGCCCCTCTATTATTACCACCAAGGCAAGGAAAAGTGCTTTTTCATGAGCCGATTCCCTTTCTTCTTGTTTTACCACAGATTTAATCTGTGGTGAAATTCAGCCACAGCATAGCTGAAATGCGTTTGTAATAAGACTGTCCTATGTGTAAATATGTCATTTACATTTCTTTTTTGTACTATTGTTTGCCTTTTCTACCAAAGATTCTCAAGGAGAAGATAAAAATTGCACATGCAGAATCAGTTGGGTGTTGTTCCTTACAACTCTTAATTTGACCTATCTCAGCAATGTCAAATCTGCTTGCTACAGGAATGCCTAGCATTAAGCAATTCTTGCTACATTTGAGCTTGTTCATATTAAATATTTATTTGCTTAATTAAAGGGAAATTTAGGTCCAAAATGTTTTCTTTCTGACACGTGTCACTGTACAGTAGTATTAGCCTCCCCTTCTCATTTTTAGTCATTTTACATTGCCATTGTGTCATGGATATTTATCTTTACTTTTGCAATAACTTTTTGTGTATTTCATTGTACTGAACATCAACAAAAAATAAATTCTTCCATTTCTGATGATGGAGGTACAGTACTTGCACATGATGAATAATGAACAAACTCAACAGTGCAGATAGAGAAGTTGATCTATTAGATCTAATAGGAAAACCCTTTTCAAATGCTGTCCTGAAGCAAAGATGCTAGTCTAGTCATTAATCAGATGTTCTTTCAACGTAAACATGACAGTTTTAATAAATATTCCACAACAAAGAGAACTTGGGATAAATAAAAAGAAAAGTATAAACAAATTCAAATGGCCTTCTCTAAACTTCTAAAGGACCAGCTTGAAATTTTGGTGTCTGAGCCATTCAATGCTTTTTTTATACAAGGCATACCTATTAATTATTGACAGTTTGAGTAACTGGGATTTATTGTGACTTTTAACATAGTATCATCTGCATAGAAAAGTAAGTAGTTTCTAAGTTGGTGCATGCCTCTTAATTATTCAGATTTATCCTGATACAACTCTTCAGTGCTTTAATTTTGTACTAAAATCACAGGAAAGAGGTCGCCTCGGTGACAAGCAAATATAAACCTTCAGCTCATTCATCACAATATGAAAATGTAACACAAGGAAGTGTTGTATAGAGTAACAGGAAACTTTTGTTTGCAATAATGTTTTTTTTATCCAAAATGTGTCAGTGAAGAGGCTGAAACTTGGCTCAGGGAATGGCTTTGTGCGTGGATAAGTAAGAATGTAAGTCAAAGTATTTGTGTGAAAGATGGCGATACAGTATGAAAGAGAATGATTTGGAGAGCATCACTTTTTCCTGACATTTTTTTCTGTGCAGTAGTGAGTCACTCCATTTTACATAGTATATTTTACCATGTACTATTTAAAGCATTACCTCAAGTCCTAAATGCTAAGCACTTCTCTCTCAAACCTTATCTATTTTTCTGTTATTTCACAAGCTTCTTATCAGACACTGAGCAGTGTTGTTCATTCTCCCCTCGGCCATCAGGTCACCCAGGAGGAGGTTCTCATTTGTCCATCTCACGCTGTTGTCCTGGCCAATTATTCTGATCTAATGTGCGCACTGGCAGGCATCTGCGGTGACGCCAGATGCTACCGCATAAACCTGCCGGCTCCCAGTGTGGTTTTTGTAATATTAAACAGACTGCCTTCCTTAGTCAGTGTAGTGTGTCTTTGCAGAGGAAACCTCAATGCACTGGCACAAGATGTGACACAGCATGGGCAGCTGGGCTGGCTCTTAGTATGTTTGTGTATGTGTGAGTGTGGACGTGTGCAACTACAATCCAGCACTTGACGCTTCCACACTTTACCCACAAGCCCTTCTGCTCATTGCCTCCTTCGCTGTGAAACCAAAGCAGCCTCAGTCGGGCTAGACCGCAGCACCATGGTACAATTTAAGTGTCTCTATTTAATGCAACAAAATTTTAATTCATTTTGTCTCTGAGGAAAAACAAACTCTTAACCTGAACCCAATCCAAGGTTTTACTGAAAGAAATAAAAACATAGTAATTATAGTAATTAGCATGAATGGTAACGACCTCTGAGGGCCAAACAGACAAAGCAAATAAACCTTTCAGAACAGAATCTCACCGACTGACGTGTTTTAATGCTTTTGGAGTTTGACACCGGCTTTAACCAAAGGCTAAGGCACAATGACAGTCTCTCTCTCTGCCTCCTCTACACATGAATCATCCCTTCAACACACTCAGCTCCAATGTCCTCCTACCTCCTGCAAAGACTTGTTCAATGAAAGACAGAAACAGCGGACTAACCTCCAATAAATTACAGGTTTGACCTTTCCTCCGCAAATCAGAATAGTTGAAAAGATGGAGCCTCCTACACCTTTATACACATGTAGAAATACAAGAAAATAAATCCAGTTTCAGTGCAGTGATTCACAGATTTGTTCCTGTCAGTGAGTAGTGTCAAGGTTGAATCATTTTTCATTTTATCTGGTTTCTTTTCTGCCCTTACTAATCTATTTTAATTCATTAGTCACTATTTTCTTACAGAGATAAGAAATTATGAAGTTTTGCAATTGGGAATAGGTTTGAAACACAGGATGCTATTCTAATTGCACAAGCACAATGACAAGTGCAAAGCGGTATGTCCTGGGTGCACAGACTGTGTTGGTGTCTCCAGGCACACCTGCTCTTTTGTTCATGTATGTCTAGCAGTGCAAAATGCAAAAGGTTCGCTGAAGGTGAATTTAAATCAAATGGTGTGATGTTTCACAGATACACCCATCAGCCAATCACATCACTGATCTCATTGCTCTGAATGTGCCAAAGATGTGGCAGGGAAGGATG
This sequence comes from Scortum barcoo, assembly GCA_023238725.1. Taxonomy (NCBI): domain Eukaryota; kingdom Metazoa; phylum Chordata; class Actinopteri; order Centrarchiformes; family Terapontidae; genus Scortum; species Scortum barcoo. The sequence continues at coordinate 6,132,210 of CM041554.1, forward strand.
ACAGCAATACCTCAACAAATAGAAATCTACAGGAAATCATATTGCTGTCTGGATGGTGCACACACAAATCTGCAAGACATCTGATTAATGAGCCTCAGTAATCCAACATCCAACAGGAGTACCACGTTATAACAGATTGGTCTGATGTGTATAAAGGTATGTGTAGTTATTCTGTAGTAGCCTGGTTTCATTTGTATTGTATAAACATTCATGCTTTCACTGCATTAACCTTTTTTATGTGTATTTATAATATTGGTGAGGAGTAGAGAGGGTTGTTTCATTAAATTCGTTTATTTGAATCTTTAGCATTGTAAGCATTGTTGAAGTATTGCCTCAGGTATTTAGCTTGCTCAAAACCATCAGGTTGGCAGCAGACCTATGTTGCGCCATAAACAGATGTGGTTCTCAGATGTCTCCTCTCAGTGCAAAAGTCCAAGTCCCAATTTCCACTGAAATACCAACATGTTGCATTGTGCTGCCTCATTTGAATAAATCTCCCATGGGTTTCTGCCTCTCCCCCAACTGTACACTGTGTGCTTAGCACTGTGCACCAAAATGCAACACAGACAGGCAAAGAGTATTGCAAGGCAGGAATATACCTGTCAGAGATTTGTCCTTCCATAAAAATAGAGCCTAAAACGATAAGAATTTGTTCCACCTCCTCAGTCTGCCATACCACAAAATATATGGTCCTTGGGTTCACATAACCATCACAAAGACAGCCAGACAAAAGCTCCTCTACCTCCACGGGCTGCAGAGGCTCAACGTGAACTCCAGGATTTTCTGAAACTTCTACAGGTGCACCATAGAGTGTATCCTGTCTGGGTGTATCACTCCCTGGTATGGCAGTTGTACAGCCCTCAACCGTGAGGCACATCACCAAGACAGAGCTGCCATCCATGGAAGACCTCTCCACCCAGCGGTGTAGGATGAAGGCCAACATTATCGTTACAGACCCCAACCACCCCAGCCACAAACCGTTCTGCCTGCTGCCATCCAGCAGACGGTACTGCAGCATCTGGCCCTGCACCACCAGGCTTATTGACGGCTTCATTTCTTAGGCCAAGAAAATGAATAAGGGTATTCCCCAAAAAGGCAAGCTATTTTTAAAGTCCTCTATTTACTCTGTCTACATTCTTTTTTACAACAGAATTACACCACATACTGCTGTCATGTGAGTCTTCAGTGAATTTCTGACAGGGACCTGTTAAATGGACCTAAGTTTCAGTGTTTGCTTACTTGCTTTATTTCTGCTTGTTTTGCAGAATATTCAGAATAAAGTCTATCTGTCACACTTGTCGGTTCCCAAGAGCTTAAAAACCCTTTTGCCCTCCCTGCAATCTCAACCATCAACACTTTAGCTGATGGCAGCAACAACAATGGTCTTGCCGTTTTTTACCATCACTGTGAAGTATACCTAGACTACAATGTTACTAAGTGCATATGCACCACCAATATATGAATCTCAACTTATCTTCAAAGGAAAGATGACATTTTGATTCAAAATCAACTCACAATCAAGGGATATTGTGACATTTTAATGTTTCTGTATGTATTTTCCAAGTGGTTTCCCTGAAGTGGCTTGCAAGTTCTGTTAGCTGTTAGCTCAATAAAAGAATGGGTCACACCTTGCTGCAAGCATTTAGTTAGCTGTCCCTGTAAGCAGAATGCTAATGATGCCTGCAAGCCATTTTGAGAGCAATAAAGCACAGATATCGGAGCTTTCATTTCCCCAAGTATGACAGATGTCTGGTGAAAAGTAAAGTAATCCTGCAAACAAACTCAAAATAACATATTCAGTCTGAAACTTCATCACCTATGCTGCAGGAAAACAATAGCTGTGATCCAGAAAAGGAAGTTACTGTATTACTTTCCTGTCCTATTTTCCTTCAAGTCTTGTTGTTGTACCTACAAGAGGAAATCTTAGAAGATTCACTACAGCCCTTGCTGGGCCCTCACATTTGCAACCATCCATCTCCTGTAACTGGCAGCTCGCTATAAATTTCGACATGCAGTCTGGGAATCGATTGCAACTTGAGGTCGTTTATAACTGTGCTGGGTCTTTGAGCACTGACTGATGGGGAAAATATGGCAGCACCATCCAGATGACATCTCCAGCATCCCTAATTGGTTCACGGTATATGGATGGAAAGGCCAAATTGACGGGTGCATGTTATGTTTTGATAATTATAGGGTACTGCAGTTGCGGTATTCAGGAAACCGGCTGCTGTTGCTGGGAATGTAAGGTCCTCGACATTAGTGTAGTATTAATCACGGGTCAGGAAATCATTTACAAAGCAGCCCGGCAGAGGAGAGCTATATGTTAAATATACTGTAGGTTAAATCATTTGACAGATGTCTCCCATTTCAGCCTTCATCTCCTCATTACGTCTAACGTTTAACCATGCCGTGTTACCACACCAAGATGAAAGGTTTTTACATTTACCCCAAACTCTATAATACACTACACATTAAACATCCTGCCATAAATCAAATGTGTAAGTGTACAATATACGCAACTATTTTGCCAAACTGAGAAACCACTGACACAGTAGAGAAATATATGACCTAAACCTCGAAAGTTCAACATTTGAATTCTGTAGCAACCATCAACATTTTACAAACCAGTCATCAGATGCAAACTGTGTTTGCGAGCTGCCAACTTCTTTGACTCAATTGTATCATGTTGCATTCAAATCACTTAGCAAATGCCATCAGACTGATCATCGTGCATTATCCCCGAGCATATCTGGGCCAGCGATAGTGTGTGAGCTACGTTCATGTCATAGCATATCTCCCACAATACACATATACAACATGGTGGCAGTGTTGTAGATATACCAGGGGCCCAGGACTGATGAGCTCTGACAAGCCTCTCACAGCTGACACTATTACTCACAAACAGCCAGCCCCGCTGCCGGCCAAAAGGGAAATGCATCCTTAATAGAAAGCAAGGTCAAAAGTCACTGATTCCTCTGTCATCCAGCTAATTGGCAGTGTGTTTTGCTAACCCTGAAGGTACACTTTGTGGGTCTCTAATGATGAATTCAAACTAAAGAGAAGGAAGCTCTCTCTATTTTAGTATTTGGTATGCTATTTTAACATACTGAAGGGCAAAAATAAAAATATTAAATAAAATTCTAAAATAATACCAAAGATGCATGGGCTCTAAGCCAGAGCAGTCAAACAGAATTTACAAGGAAGAAAACAAAATCTCCAATGCAGGTTACATACCAAGGACACGGTTATTGTGTCCTCAGGATTATTGGGAATCTGTTCCTTCACAAAGAAATGTGTGACAATAGCAAGAATTAGATATACCGCTTTCATATGTTCGTCACGTGAAAAGGTTAGCCAATGGTTATACTGTAAGAAATGGAACATGTTTAAAGGGGTTTGCTCATGGTTAAGTAAGTATGAATCAGTGAAATTAAAGTGGAAAGCTTCACACTTGGTAATTAGCGTGAAATTAACTATACATAAGTCACAGTAGACATTTTTATATGCTATATAAATAGGCACATGTTTAATTAATAACATGATTATAGCTGCTTTTCATTTAGATGTGCCAGTTACAGAGCCCAAGTAACAGTATATGAATGGTGACTCATTCACATGGCCTACTGGGGATAGAGGCATTGTCATTGTTGGTAGTTACACCTGTGTTTTTCCTGGTACTGCAAGTCAAAAAGCCTGCACAGCCATCCTCATATCTAAAAGTTGAGCCCTAAAGTTGAACTAATTCTATTAAAAGGTAAAATACACTGTTCTGGTCTGAATTTCTTGGGCTGCAAAAGAGAGTTATCTTATAAGATGACTTTTCCTCACTGATGACTTTTTTTAGAACTGGATACTTTTATACCTGCAAACTAGATTGAGTATGCATCCCAGACATGTATAGAGTAAAAAATGGCATGACAGGTGTTACAATGGTGGATGCAGGTGACATATGCATGCTCCATGTGACCCTAGGCAGTAAAGGTCACATGATCTCCCAGGGGTCTGTGGGTAATCACTCACTTGGAGCACCCCGTGGCTGCTGGGGGACCAGGATCCCAACACTTCTCTGACAGTGACAGATATCCATGGGGATGCTGCCCGACACACCAGGATGTGAATGGGTGGTGTGATTGTGTTGATTAGAGTTGTCTTTTTTTTTCTTTCCTGAAAACCAAAGATAATATCCAGACACAATTTAGTTTTATATGTTGGACACTTCGTTTGTGTTTTTTGAGTTTTGCTGTTAAATTAACCGCACTGATGTGGCTCAAATGGTAAAGAATGATTCTTTTTTTATTTTTGTAAAGCACATAATTGCCTTGTGTTTGTGTTGATAATTGCCACATGCTGTGCTAGCTGCCGAAATGAGAACAGCACTGACTGATTAGGTGATTTTATTCAAAACAACAAAGGAAGTGGGTGTTTCAGAGGTTTATGAAGGAGGCTCGAATCTTGCAAATCAAAGGAGAGCTGAATTTTCTTTTGTGATCAAGTTTCAGTTTGACTTTGTCATCACCATCTTGTTATCCCCCGTCTGAAGTGAGGACATTTCCGCCTGATTTTACATACCCACATTTATTTCTACAATAGCACCAAACTTCACCTTGATATGTGGAGGTAATCTCTTGGAGCTAATGACAAACATATTTACAAGAACTAACCGCACAGTAAAGGAATTTCAATTTGGAAAAGGAAGTTGGGAATGATGGCAGGTTTTTCCTCCACTAAATTGTTGTAACCGCAGGATGAGTCATTACTATAACTTATCAAATGTTGTTGTTGTTGTTCTTTTAGCATGATCAAGGTAATAGGCAGTTATTATGATGTAACATTTGACTTTTCAAACACATATTAAATGAATAGCAGTAACAATTAATTGTGCTAGTGTCAGGTCCCTGGTAATGTGCATATTCACTCACTGGTCTGGCATGATGTATTAGTTTCTGCTCTTTTTTGTCTTTTTCTTCAAAGACAAATCAAAATGTTTGCTGTGAAAAAGGCCTGTAGGTGATGTGACAGAGTAAAGTTTTTAAAGATATTCCCCATAATTTAAACTTACAAGTGTAAAAATTTCATTTGTTTACATTTTATTTATAGATTAAGTTCACAAAAAAAAAAAAAATTGCAATAGCTACATATTCTGCTCAAATAATGTCAGCTCTTCTTTAAGGCCGCCACAGTGACTGCCTCCTTTACTCAGCTCAGACATTATCCTTAGAGGGAGAGAGCTCAATGCAGCTCCATGTTAGCATTACATCTAAGTATTCACTAAACACAGGGGCTCTTTGTCACACACCAGACAGAGACTGATGGTTTCTAATGCCACCTTATGTTTCTTTCTGGGGGTGAGAAGGTGACAAGGTACACTGTGTAGACTTTTCCATGCAGTGTTGTTTTAGAGATGCACATCCAATCATCGTGTAAACATACACTAAGGAAGAAAGCACAAAAGGACAATTCAAGAAAAATATGCACAGTGCCCTAATGTTTTTAACTTTTATTCAAGCATGAGTTTCTTAACAGATATTACAGGGCATAAAAGAGATTAGTTGAACTAATCTCTGCTGTTATCTACAAAGTTCTCAGAAGCGACAAATGCCCTAAAGTTAAAACTCTGGCATGAAAAATTACTAAACTTACACAACAAAAAGGGATGACACACAATGTTAAATTAAGAGGAACTGTTTCTAATCACAGCATGTCCTTGTGAATATGTTGCTGAAACTAAAGTAGAATTTCTTGTTTGGTAATATTCACTAAAGACGCCTCTGTCTGTAAAATTGCTGGTTTCACAGGAAGAGTAAAAGATACAAACCGGATAGTGTGAAAGGTTTTGGTTTAATGTTTCAAGAGCTTTAGATTAAGGATTGAGCGCAGCAGGCACAGGAGATCCTGACCCATGATGAATTGTTTTCTTTTCGACAAGCCCGGACTTGCCCCATTGCCTCACTTTTAGTCACACGCACAAAGCGGCCGAGTCAAATGGTTTACGCATCCTGTTTTCTTTTTTCAACACTGTTTGAAATGGAGGTCAGAGACCACATGTGGGGCACAACACAGGTCCCAGTCAGCAGTCCTCTAAATGTCCCATTCATGTAGAGGCACCGCTGTGCCAGTTCTTAAAAATCTACCCGACTGATGTGGTCACAGGGAAAAAAACACAACGGACGGGGTCAGTTTACGCTCCGCTAGTGAAGGTGTACAAATTTAGGAAACCACCCTTGGCTGATGACATGGGGCGTCTTCTTTCCTGCAGACTTTCCAGTCATTCAGCTTCTGGAAAATCTCAACCCATCGCTCATAATTATACAAGGTACCGGTGAACAACCAACATCAGAGCATTCAGCGCTGATAGCATCAGCGCAGCACTAATCTGAAGCAAATGTTTGTCTTTGCCTAAATCAGTCAGGCTCGCTGCACAAACTCGTATTTAAAGGCAACCCTTAAATATCCCATTTTACTTAATGAGAGGCACACCAAAGGAGAGCTTCGAATAAGTCAGCCTTTCTGTGTTTCCTCTCTCTGTTCACAATGTGGACAAGTATTTCAAATTAAGTCCTGAGTGAAGCTAAAACAAACTCTCCCATCGCATAACCTTATAAACACAGAGCGGCCGGGCTCCTTTTAAGGAAGAAAGAACAATGTTTGAACATACCATCATTTCAAACATAATGGCGGGCAACATGTACTTTGAAGGGAGACCAGAGACAACACTGGATGCCAAATGTTTGTCTCTCCTACCAATCCCTTAAACTAACTCAGCCTCTTTCTATTTTTTTTCTTTTTTTTTAAGATACCGCCACTTTTTTTTTTCTCTTGCTGCTTAAATTTTCTCTATTCAGTTTATGTTTTGTGGTAGCGTTTTTTTATCCACAAATGCCCAGTCTCGTCCTAAGGGGCACGTTTGACTTTGATCGCCAGCTGCGTTCCTCTAAGCAGTTGTCAAGGGAGGGCGGGGGGCGAGCTTGCAGAACATGCAGGTGTTGGTACATATCTTAAGATTTGATTATTTGGAGGTTTTGGGGAGTGTGTGGGGTAAATTCATCTGCTGCCCTTTTTTCATTCATGTCCCAATTTTTTTTAACATAGAGTCAGAGAATGAATACAGAACAACACACCAGATATGCAGGTAGGCCGGCTGGCAAATATTAGCAGTTTAATTGTGACAATACCCATGTGATTTATATCTGCCGGTGTACTTTTCAGTGGTGTAGACGTGAAATATTGACCACATTATCTGGTAAATGTGATCACGACCATGTGCTCCAAATTGAGGCAAAAAAAAAAAGGCCTTGACTTTATCGAGCTGTTGTGATGTCTTCCGTCTGGAAATGCAGACTTTGGAACATCCAGTCCCTGAACTGGGACACGGCTATTGTTTAAGTGAACAGTCTTTCCGTCAAATGCAACAGAGACTTCTGAGGGTCTGCTGTTGCTCCATGTTATGTCTGCAAACACTCCCAGATACTGGGTGTAGAAAATTCAGCATATTCTGGAGCCAAATTACTCCCCAGATCTCCGAACATACTGTGAACACTCAGGCTGCACAATGAATAAATTAAATAAAGCCTCAAATCAGAAGATGTTCCGACTTTGTTTTAACAGGAAGATAACATGGTGGTCCTGAATGTGAAGCTGCTTGAAGAAATATTGAATCAAATATTAACATATTAAGAGTCTCTTCTTGCCAGTCTCTTCTTGTTTTTAAACCTCGGTTTTTCTCTTTTTTTAAAATGCTGAAATATGAATGAAATGGGAAACTGCATGTGCTATCACTGCAATTCATGTTGCAATTACTGAAATAATTGCATCATGTTTTGTCCATAATGTGGCGCAGCTGCTGTCGTTATCCTGTAGAGATGATCGGGTTCAGGAAAATTGATGCTGTCCTTTTGTTGTAGGTGGGCTTCTATTTTCCAATTAGGACATTTGTCACAACCCGCTGAGAGATTTGCAATCAGGATTTCAATATAAACTTGTGTTGTTAAAGAATAACCTTTGATGTCAAAATGACAAAACACACCCCTCAATCTAAAAGTTTGCCTCGATTTTCCACTTCTCCTTTTTTTCTATCTGGCATTTAGTGCGCTGGATGTTTTTTTTTTTTTTGTCTGTATCAACTGCTGAAGTTTTAATAAAAATGTCTTTGAAGTCTGATTCAGATAAGATCAAACATTCTAATATAAAACTGTTACAGAATTATTAAATGCAGAACGTATCAGAAAAGAAATATCCACCCACTCTTTGTCTGAAAAGGCATCAAAGCCTCCAGATTCCCCCAGGTATTGGCTTGGATAGGTTAAAGTAGCATGATTGGACTCGTGCATCGGTGCAGTCTGACAAAAAGCCACGCATCTCCAACAAGTAAACTTTTCACAAATACACAAAGAGCTTCCCGGTAATGGCGGTGTAATTTTGTAATTATTCAACAAGTTTGAAGAGCTTGAGGTTAATGAATGCCACAAAAACAAACAGGCCATTTGTTGAAGTAAAAATAAAAAATTAAGTGCTTTTACTTCTGTAGCAACACCACATTTTCTATGTGCAGAGCCACCCAGAAATTTATGAAACATTCAACAAGGGATCATCATTGTCATCAAGCTCTGGATAATGGCATGACAAATAAAGAATTTATTTTCTAGCAATTTAGGATTATGCATGTCTTTTTCCCAGTGACATGGTTATTAAATAGACTCTTAACGGTGGTAAAATTAGTACTTTGGCATCGGCAAATCCTTTAAATAGAGTCTCTGTCTCCTGTAATTTATATTGACTGTTCAAAGAATAAGTACTGACTTCACTTTACATCTAAGGATGATTTTTTCCCAGCTTGCACACTGTACATGCATAGCACTACATGGAGTTGACGGGGCGTAGAGACTCTTTTTCATCCAAAAGTACAGTGTGCCATATGAGTGCAGTTTAAATGAGGCTGTTTTTATTGGCTCCTTAGTGTATGGCTCATGCAGCGTTTAGCTTGAGCAGACAGGGCCCACAGTGTCTTAAATAGCTTGTGAGGTCCTGACTTTGCTTTCAACTTCACTAGTGAGCGAGTCGCTTTGTAATTATTCTAACCACCAAACAATTATTTACATTCCATCTAACTGATAAAAGCTTCACCTCCACATGTGTTTGGGCTTTTTACAACACGTCATGATGCACGAGGTGCTACTAGCTCATAGCCGCAAACCCTAGTAATAGATCTACTCAATATTGCTGTGGCAAATGTGATGGGACTTTTCATTTAAGAAGACTGAGGCTCAGTTACCTCATTTACAGCTTAATGCATCCATGGAAGGAGCCTCTATTTAATTAGAAAATAACTTCAGGCCCACTGTAAGTCAGACGCTGTTGCTTAATGTGTAAAAGATGTGAACAGAACATTTGCCTTGCAGCAGTTTCATTTCACAATACTCACAGTACAGAAAGCCCAAAAGACATTTGTAGACGTTTCAAATATGAAGTTGCCCAAAGGTGAAGAACATAAGATATTTTCAACTCGCCATTGCATGACACTTGGGTATTTGCAACACCTTTACCTTTACTGATGTGACTATAGTTTTAATGTAAAACTTCACATCACTGTTACAGAGGTGGTCAAGGGATTGTGCCTCATGAAAATAGGTTTGTCTTGTTCTTACAATGTTCTTAAAAATGTTCTTAAAAGTCATTCACAGTCACATGTTTTAATAATAATTTCTATAAATTTCATTGGTGTATGGTTGATATCCTCTTGCCAAGCCACACCAGCAGCAAATCTCAAACCTGCATTTCCACACATTCAAACATGCACAATCAGGAAAATAAGTACTTTAATTGGTTTTAACATAACTGTGTAATTCTCAGTTTTCTTCTTCACATGCAGCACACAGGTCATCACTCTTGTATTTTTTTTTTCTTTTTTTGTAATATAATAATGGTGCAGGGGCAGTGTAAATTCATTTACAGTTACACTGTTTTCTTAGACTGTAATAAAAAGTCATGGCACAAAAAGGCCTGGCACACACCCCAGCTAAACCACATTATTTCCTAAATGGCTTTAACAATTGTGTGTTAGGATGTGGGTATAACTGCCTCATTACTTATTTCCTCATAAATGTCTTACATCTGCTAATATTAATGTCTACCTTGAAAAACAGCCAAATCTGGTCTCAGTAACAGAAATATAAAATACGTTTGGGAATAGTTTACCCTGAGAAAATGGTTATTTCAGCCAAGTGTTTTTACATGGAGACATTCGGAACAGTGGTAATGTATTGTCTGGTATCTGCACCAGGGTCAAATATTATTGTTGATTAAAGGAGAAATTGTTATTAAAATTTTATGATGTAATTATAACATTTAAAGTAGAATAACTATCAGACACAGCTAATTCTATAATAAATAAATAAATAATAAAGAATAAAGACTACGACTCTCTTATTCAGTAATAGACTTTCCATTTCATTTACAAGCAGCATTGTGCTCAAGACTTTTTGCATTTGGATCCAAGGATTTTGGTTCTGTCAGCCACTTCATTTTTTTAAACAAGTTGCTCTCCGTCAGTTTTGACTGGTCTACTTACAGGTGATTTAACACTTTTTCCTTTCTCCAAAGAATCCCTTCTATCTTTGCGGATAATTTCAATTAATTCCCTCAGAATACAGGAAAAAAGGAAAGTAAAAGAGAAAAAGTGCTCGGAAGTTCAAACAAGTGTTATAAAGGTGCTCTTTGGTGATAAAGAAAATGAAAAAAGGTCCAAGGCACTCTTCTGTCAAAACATTACAAAACCATTTTTCAAATGGATATTTCATGATGAAAATCCGATCAATGCTGGTACAACCAACACATAATGGCACCAACAGCCCTTCAGCAATGTTGAAAATGGTGTCCCACAAGGCTCAATATTGGGTTCCCTGCCATTTATTCCTTACATAAATATGGATTTTTCAGAAGAACTGCAATATTTTTCTAACTTACAGTATCTTACTCTTGTGGTATCATTAAACCTTCTCTGGTTACAGTCATACATTTAAGTGTTTAAATATCTAATTCTACAACACAAAGAGCTTAAGTTTAACATCAAAGTCATATTAAACAAATTGTCACTCATCATCACTGTGTAAAATCATATGTTGTCTGATGAATTATATCCTTGCATGGGAGCAGAGCAATCTTGTCTCTTCCTGCACATATTTCCTACAGTACATGTTCATGTTGCTGTCAGTACACAAGTGGATCAGGATATATAAAGGGCACTCAGAATAGTGAGTCATGTATTAAAAGTGTAGGGGCGAACATCTAGAAGACACAAGCATACTACACAAGCAACAGGACACATACTGATCACTATAAATCACTTCACTAACAAAATAATAAAGAACCAATATCTAGTGCAGACAGAAAAGAAACAGCACTGTCCACTTCAGAGTGAGAGAGAAGGTGAAATAGATCAAGATGCTTTAAAATTAGATTATAAAGACCATTCTCTGCCTTTTGGGGGGAAAGAGTCTGCTTCCTAATCTTCTGCAAAAACATGAACCTGAAAAGTGTTGCAAGTAATGGTTTCCCCAAGATGACCCAATAAAAGAGAATTTCTGACCGCCCCCGTGGAGACAGCGAGGAGGTAGCACTGTGTGTGAGCAGTCAAACAGAGCTTAGGAACATCCGCAGGGGGCAAATACAGACAGGCCAAAGTCACCTGCCAAGGGACCAGTCTCTCTGAGCATCACTGAGGTCGGCCAGGCACGGTGGATATCTGTGTGAGGCCAAATAACCATGGTAACAGTGGAGAGTCCCCACAGTTAGTAAGTAAAAGCCATATACAAACATCTTATGGATGCTTTGTAACATACTATAATGTAGTTGTAGGCAGATATAAGTGAAACAAATGGCCAAAAACAGTCATTCTGGCAGCTGGTGTGTTAAACAGATGATGAATCACAATATCGAATCACACACAGTTGTATTAATATAATAAAAAGATGTTTTCATAGGAGAAGTTATAATTGTGGACAAATATTGTATATTGCTTTTATTTCTTCATACATACATACATACATACATACATAATGTTGTGTGTTATAAACAATTTATTAAATATGTGTATGAATGCTAAATAAGGGGATTTAAAGTGAATTGTAACCAGTCCATTTACAGTCATTCACATGCTAACTCTCTGTTTTGTGTTTGGCAACACTACAGGGTTAGCTACTCCAGATTAAGATCTTAAGTGATAGCGTGTGAGTCATGTGTGTATGCGTAAATCAGATTTAAAACCGTGCTAATGCGATTATTATTGCATTCTAAGATGACGCCCACTGTGGTTATAGATTATTAGACTCGATTTCATCGTAGCCAACATGATCTGGATGACATTGCATTTTTTCCAGTTTGGTGGATTGTTTAAGTATTTTGCGTTCAAAAGAGAATCCAGTATGTGGTGCAACTACATACTGATAATAGAGCAGAGCTGATATAGAAATGAACTCTGTGGGAGGAAGTATGCAGGCATTGGTAGTCTGCCACCACTGGCAACGACTCAGAGTGTTTCCACTGGAGATGCCAAATGGTTGCAGGCTGTGCCAAGAGAGAGATGGATCAAGGCGACAGGCCGTGGTATTCCCATGTCTCTGATCACAGAAGGTAGACTCTGCAGGGGAACCTGGGAAAATCCGGAGTTGGGAACGGTTTCTGATTTGCTCGGTGAGCAGAGCTCCGACTCGCCCGAGCTGCAAACCTCTGTGGTGCATTTTCATTTAGATCAAAGGGCCCAACCCCAATTCCAAGCATGCAAACACAGTGAAACATCTGCAGCAGAATCCATGATATTTCCCCTGAGGATTTTCCAAGGGGACATATTAAAACAAACTCGTCCGTGCTGTCGGCCACACCCCTGACCACTGGAGCTCTGACCACTCTGTGTCCACATCTGTGCTGGTTTGAGAGGAAAATAACCAAGAATGGCCTTCTTAATCGTGAGAAAGGATTTTGAGTCGTCTGTGCTCTCAGTTTACCTCTTCTAAAATACAGTAGATTAAATACTGCAGCTTGTTGACATATTTACAGCAATGGCAAGATGGGAAAAGTAATTTCTTCCAGCAAGAATTACAAACACTTGTTTCTCATGCATATCAAGTGGATTTTTTTTTTTTTTTTTACGTAACTGAGGGATTATCTACCCTGTGCTGCCATGTGTCAAAATAGAAACCAGAAATTGAAACCATTGAATCTGCACACAAAACATCTGCAATTATTTTACCGTTCTGGCAGATCTCATTTCTCATAGATTTGTAAAAATGTGATTCAATCACTGTGTATGAGATTAAATCATATGTAATGGACATGTCTGCCCTTGTATAATGCTATTAAATACATCACTGATACCCACTTCATAGACATAACAGACAAGTCTGTCTGACACCTGTAAAAAAAGGGAGCCTAAAAACAACAACACCTCTGTTCTTATTAGCTTTAAGCATTTAAGCAATATCACTGCAAACAATCTGTGTACTAAATACACTGTTGTCAGTCATTATAGATGTCATGCCCTTGTGTGAGTGCATTTCTAATTAATGAAAGTATTGCCTTTGTCTTTGATCAGATAAGCAAATGACTGGCAGGGATGGTGCAACAGCGTGCATGTCTGTTCAAAGCCCCTCTCTTGCTGTCTTGGAGATTGCGTTGCTATGGAAATAGGCATCCTGGCTAGCACACAGGAGAGGCTGCCTCTATAAGCAGAGTTACTGTATGCAAACATCCCCCTCAGGCAACATAAATGAGACTGAAAAGCTCCCTGAGGGCATGGTGGTTGAAAATGGGTCATGATGCCATCATAGATGGCAGGATGTACTTGTGACTGCTTCATATGGAGGCAGCAGCGGGTAGGAAATTCTCCACACAACATACATACAGTACATAAAGATGACTATGATTATTTGAATGAAGTGGGATTGCATGGTGAGCAACAGAATTACACAGAACCATAAACAGACTTTATCACTAAGGTAGACCAAACTCAACAGGAGCCTTTTCAGCTATCTCAGGATGTATGGAACACATTAGGCACAAATAGAGTAGGTACTGTGAGAAAAGAAGACATTTCATTTTGCATTGCAGCTCTCCGGAGACTTCCTCCCTGAAGCCTGGGAAGTTATCAAGTGCACCTCTTGTTCGTGAAGGCTTCTTCTTTAACAGATTACAGAATCACAGACTCCTGCATGTTCACTGATTACCATTAGGCCCTATGGATGAAAGTATAACTTTATCATACCTTGTCACTACTGCAAGCGTGGCATGACGAGCTGATTACTTTGCTGCTTTTATATTTCAGTCGGTGAAATACGAAATTTGAATTTACAAATGGGGGCAAAAACATACGTTGTGCAACTTCTCTAAATTCAGGGCAACAAGCTGGAGACAAAAAATCCAACGGTTATTAACAATCTAAGAACAAACTACAGAAAGCATATTCTCAAAGAAATGCAGTCTGACTACTGCAATGTAAAATGTTTGAGACTCCAAAAGTATAAGTAAGACATAAAAATGGGCTTATCACAGTCTTATAAGCTTTGCAGAAGATGTTAAAATAACATATTTAGACAGGGTACGAAATTTAGAAAGAACAGCAAGTTAAAAACTGCCTTTATTTGAATGTGACAAATAATGTACGCTTTTAATCTGAGCTTTAAGTTGCACTTGGCCTATAGCATTGTTTGTTTGTTTTTTTACATACACTGTTCCCAAAGGTCAAATGTCAGCTTGAACTGTGAACTATGGTTTTTAGGTCTGGGAATTTAATTTAAGTCTACAAAATATTTGGATATTGGAGTGGACATATATATATATATATATGTCCTGGCACTTTGAGGAAGGACATATACTATAGTTTAATAATATAAATATAAATTGTGGAGGATAGCTTTTTTAAAAGCTGCAGAAAACATTAAGAAATGATGACAACACAGATGGGTGCGAAATTATTAAGACTACAGGAAACTGTAAAATTAATTAAAAAGCTGAAGTAATGCAGGAAATGTTAATGTTGTAATGGGAAGTTTCGAGGTGATTGTAAAAATGAGTGAAGGGTTTAAAAGAGGGGTTAAGAGCCAAAAGGCCATAAAGAGCAAAACGACATAGGTGTTACTGCTGAAGACCATCACACCAGCTTCACATTTTGAGTGTCACACAGATTGTGTTTATGGATCTCACATGTCGCTAAAAAGCCGTATGGAAACAAGTCAAACTAAACCGTCCACAGCTGCAGAGGTGCCTGAGTGCTAGTTTGTCAGAGGGGGGAAAGTATCTTGGTAATTTAAGAGAGCAGGTTTATATTTTTGAGGCTGCAGCTCCGGTCTGAGACTACACAACTGGTTGCCAGGCAACGGCGCTGCCAGCTCCTAAAACTGAAGTGTGTTCAGCCAAACCTTCGTGCACAGTGGGTTTCAACAGGAAGCCTTCCAAACACAAGTCAGACGTTTGATTTAAACAACCCAGATGAACGTGGTGTCAGAGGCAATTACGAACACGCGCACACACATTTAGATGTCATTGCTGTGACTTAGCGGTATTGCAAATTCTCCATATTACCAGTAGTCAGTCAGAGGCATTTATCCTTAACAGCAGACATTTGTGTTGATATTTGTTTTAAAGGTTACGAATTCTCAGCAGAGCATCTAAGAAACACACATGGTGTAGTTTCGTAATTTGTACAATTGCCTGCAGCACCAGTGAGAGCTTTGACAGGTTATCCATATCTGTGTGAAAAGTCTGAGAGTCGCTCAGGACGGTATCATCAATCAATATGTTTTATAAGTGCTATATATTACATTAATACACATCATTAGGTCTACAAAAAGGTCTAAGTGGCCCTCGCACTTGTTTCTGATAGCACTATTGTGCCTGTGAGTGTTGAGACCTGGAAAATCTCCCCATTTAAATGCCTCGAGATATTTCAGGCCTCGTTAAAGACCTGCTGTCTGGTCAGAAGATAAATTCCACCCACACTTTCCTCTTCTCTGTGTTTTCCTCTTTCTCTCTTTGTAATCATGCTCTCTCAGAGGTTTCAATATGAAAGTGGATAGATGGTTTGAAGGGTGCTCAGGATGCTCCATCAATTGTCTATAAGGAGAGTTAAGTAACAGCGTTTCCATTTGTTTTGCATTTTGTTGTATTGTCTCCCTGCTGTGTTGTATTTATTCCATTTCATACACCCGTTTCTTCTTCTCATTTCTCTTTCTAACAACCAAATTATGGTTATTGACTGCGCTTTCATTTTATATTTTGAACCGAAGAGCACAAAGCACAGCCGACATCAAAAACATACTTACCTTACTTTTAGATTGCTGCTGATATATTCTTAAATTAGTTCACTAAAAATGTTATTTTCTATTGGGCCCTTTATATATACTGCATCAGCTATTTTAGGTATGTTTGCTTTTCTTTTTACCTCTAAATAGATGGTATATTTAATGGTCATAGTGGTTGGATGTGTCTTACTGTCTGATGTTATTTGCTCTTGGCCACCAGTGTCACAGTGTCCCAAGATAGATTTCACCAATAAAAATGGTTAGTAAACTATTTTAGTAGGAGCAAACACCAGGTTTAAATGACTTTTCAACCAGCCAAAATAGCATTTCGGTAAGTTAGCTAGTTAACTCATAAAAACGTGGTGTCAAAATAGTCAATAGGCATTCTATCTCAAGTATATTTTTTGTGTTTTTTGAGCAGCGGCCTATGAGAAACGTAGAAGAAACTCTAACCTGTCCCTTTTTTGTACTAAAACACAGGTGGGCTGGACCTGATCCTGGTCTCCACACATGCTCTTATGTGATTTCTTACTAATACTGGTGTTAACATGTAAAATATTAAACATAATCCAAATCAAACCTTTTAACCTTGGACATAAAGGGCTTGTGATTATTTATATCCTTCTGAAGAAGTATTTGTACTAGAAAGAAAACATTTATCTAATCATTTATATATATATATATATATATATATATATATATATATATATATATATATATATATATATATATATTTATATAAATATTTCAAAATATTTCAATATGTAAAGGTCCCTTAGAAAACCTTCATTATTTTAATACATAATTTCAATGAGAGGAGAAGGAAAAAGAAAAGGGAGGCAAATGACTGTGTGAGGAAGACTAAGATGAAGTTCCTCCATCTGTGGTGGTGGCTGGAGTCGCACTGGGAAAGCACCTGTGTGAGACAGAGCCATTATAGAGCCGTTACAAGGCCATTTCCACAGAGGGAAGACCACAAGTGGCCAATTAGATAATTAGAGCATCCCTTTCCTCCATGTCTCTCCCCTCTGCTTCTCCTCCTTTATCTCTACCTTAGAATGGGAATCTTAAGCCCGGGTATGAAAAACTATTACCGTCTGTGCTGTAGGCTCAGCTGGATGCACAGGAAAAAGCATAAGGGTTAAGGGTGGGAGAGGGAGTATGTCATTTGTCTTTGTCAGCGCACCGCAGGACTTGTTTACTCTCTTAACCCAAGTCATTACTACTGCAGACTGTGGAGAATAATTATGTCTGGATGCATCTGGATTGTAGCATGCACCCAAAACTGGCAATTTATGGAAGCTAAATTGCACTTTTCTCTTAATTTCAAGTATAGCCTCTGCCTCATTTATTCTAGTTATTGTTATTTAAAAGTGCTAAATCTTTAACTCATGTTGCAGCATGTGTACAGTGTGTTTAGATTCAGTGCCAAGGGTGGAAATAGTATGGCGTGGGCGTGGTGGTCAGAGCGGTGGTTGGCCAGCATTTGCATTCGGCGTCTCTCCAAGAGTCAATGTTGTTTTTTCTTTAACAACAAAGTTAGCAGTTTGCTTCTATCCATACATCCATTATCTATACATACTCAGTTCAGACTTATGGGGGCTGAAGCCTCTTCTTGGACATCTGTCATTGTAATTTTTGTTACCAGTCTTTGTGCTAAGCTAATCCAAGCTAATAAGGTGGCTGTAGCTTAATATTTAATGGACAGATATGGGAATGGAAATTTTCTCACCTGATACTTTGCCAGAAAGCAAATAAGCATCATATAAATGTGTTGGAAAATACCATGAGTCAACTGAAATGGAAAAAAAAAACTTTATTTATATAGATGTAAGACGACCACATTGAAAACATGTGAGCGTATAAAGCTCTTTGTACAATCAGGAAACTGAAATCCACCAATAGTTAAAAGAAAAAAAAACTTGATGAATATTAATCACACCAGAGCATTACACTGAGCTGATTTGAATCGTGCTCCCATCCAGGCTGTAGCACTAATTATCACTGATAGGAGGCTTAGTGGGACATGGCTGCACTGGAAACAAACTGAATGGCAACAGCTGGCTGGCTTAGTCCCCAACGAGCCAACTGCCTGGGTTTCAAAAATGAAGCAAAAGTATTGATTAAAAATAAACTATTGGGCATACAGTGGCCACACATCCCTAGTTTGAATCTGACAGGGGCTCTTTGTTGCATGAAACCCCCCCCCTCTATCTCCCTGCATTTCCTGTCTAACATCTCAAATAACACTGTCTACTAAAGGCATTAATGTATAGAACAATCATCTTTAGAAAATATGTATTTTTGGACCAGTTATCTAAATCAGCAGTAACAGATTTTCTTGGGCTCTTGGGGCAAAGGAAAATGCCTTTGACTTGACAGCAAACACTTGCTTTTTTACACAAACAGCGGTGACAGATAGAGCAACATTATCAATTATTTGGAGTGTGTTTCTGTCCACCTGATGAATGTTTTATATTCACTTTCTTTTTAGCTCTCTTGTTCTCCACCAGAAATGTGGCTCTTTAGCTGCTAAATGCCCCACTCTGTTCACCAGCTAGAGTCTAAGTGTGTCTCTCTGCTGTTTAGAGCAGGTGGAGGCAGAAAACAGCTGCCTGCTGTCCCTGAAAATGACTATTAATGCTATGAGAGTACTGAGAGTGAACCAAAATGGTTGTGGTCAGGCGGCTAAAACAATGAGCTGAAACTTTTTAGAGCACAATAAATCAAAGAGTAGCTGCGGACTCGAGTGATGAATCTCTGTATGTTCATCGCTGCTTTTCCACATCATCTCATTGTTTTCTTATTTTATACAATGTTGATATAAAAATATTGATTACTGCGTCAAGGTATTACATCGCACCATTAATTACATTTTGATGACTGGTTGTGAATATAATGCGTGATGAAGGTGACAAGCAAACTTCTTAACTCAAACTCAATGCGTATTATTTTCATTTCATCCAAAGTGTTGAAACAATGGACACTGAGAGGTGTTATACTGCCGCCAAAGCAATGATGCTCACCGAAACAAACCAATTAAAACTCACTCTGTCACTGAGCACGCTGGCTTCCCTGTCTGCCGAGTGAGGAGGTGTATCAAAGAAATAATAGAAGATGAGGCTTGTTTTCCCTCGTCCTGCCTTCCCTTCTGGGCCCCTGTGACACTCGCCGATAAATAATAGAGCTCAAAAGCAGCCCGAGGCGGCCCGAGAACGCAGCAGCTCCCCAAAAATCAAGGCCTCAGATCAAAGGATTAGCCGTGAACATCTATGCACCAGGCAAAATAATGACCGTGTGTATGAGTGGGTGTGTGTTTATTTCAGAGCTATATAAATGAGGAGACAGATGGACAGACAGACAGAATTAAAATAGGAAATGGTAGCTGCACCTTCACGCTAATTGAGTCACGACTGATTTTTATTGTGTTGTTATTGTCAGCCTGTTATCACATTACACTTAAATGAGATACACGCCGATAATATTCATGCATGAATTGTCATCAGTACCAGGAGGTTGGAGTTTGTGTGTTTCTGTTCATGTGGCGTTGGTGATGGCGAGACTGCTGAGGGAATATTAACCCTTACCCAGGAAACCTTTACCACTTGTCCATTTCTCCTCTCTAATTTCTTTTTCAGGGTTATATTGTTATATTGGATATTATATTTTCTGGATACCGAGGGCCCTCATAACAATCATTTTACAGGAGCCGGCCAATCACTACAAAAGAAAAATGCTGTATTTTGCTACAGCAGAAAAACTAGTCAGTTCACACTCACAAATGCTAAACAGTAAAAAATCAGTAAATCAGTTCACCCTGAACCATGAATGCCAACCTGCTAGCAATGCTGGAGGATGCGACAGTGTAGGATTCATCTTCTGGGGACTACAAATGTCTGTGGCAGTCGATTCAATAGTTATTTAAGATATATAGATATTTTAGTCTGGATGAAAGGGGTGTGCCAACAAGCTGATAAACATAGGACAACCTTTCCATGCCAGAAATGAGATGAGTATTTTGTGTTATCTTACATGTTTATTTTTATTAAATACTATATAATATATCAAAAATATATTCATCCTTATAAGAACAGACAGTAAAAGGAAAGATCAGTACTGCTGTAAAACTAAAAACAGCACAGTATACACTATGATTTTTCTTGGAAGTAGTGTTTCCTGGATAGCTGTGAGTCAAGATGGCATTCAAAAGCTGCAACTTGCTCCCCATCCTTTTTCTGAACTCAAAGACTCAGGGTACATTTTCAACTTAGGTGTTCAGAGAAGAAGACAAAAACAGCAGAGCTGTCAGGTTACCTGCAACCCCTTTCCCACTTCCCCACTGACAATTTCCACTTTGTCAGAAAAATGCAGTTCTGGGATTTAGGTTTCCACTTAAGAGGGAGTTTTTTTTCTGACCTTACAGGTTTCAAGCCTTAAGTTGGATTGCCAAGGTACAGGCTGCACTGACTCATCCAACAAATAGGATGAGATGAAAAATGTATAAGGATATAATCGGGTGGGAGGTTTTTCAGCTGGTGAGGTCTGCTATGCACATCTGTGATGCCAAATCTAGCCAGCCACATTGCTTCTTGTGTTTGACAGATTGTTCAAAGTCATGGACCTGAGCCCCTGCAAGTGCAAAAAGAGATCGTTGTCTCATCAAGATTACAAACCTTGTCAAACATCTGAGCAAGCTAATTGAGACCAAAGCTTATATTTCTGTTGTTTCTGCATGTCTGTACTTTCATTAATAAAGATGTGAACAAATTCCCGCTTAATTATTACCAAGACAGATTTATGTACATGACTGAGCTCTGCAAATAAATTAATTCCAATTCTGATGAGCACAGTGAAAAGAATTTGTCGTAGAGATTTAGGGATCCACCAACAAGAAAATGTAGCCTGTTTGAAGCAAATGTCAAGCTGTAGGTACTGCACTTTGTTCCAGAAATGTCCCGGTTGGACAGTTTACTGAAATATTCTAAAGATAGTTGTTAGACTGAGTGTAATGATACTGTGTTGCAGTGCAATAAAGATATATTTAGTAAAATTACAATGCAGTATAATTATCTGTTACTGACCTGAGATATACACATGGAGCAGACGGTGTCTAAAGGGACAGTCTATAGGGAATATTCAGGTTAAAAAAAGAAACTAATTTATTGTCGAGTGGTGAAATATGTGTGAGCCCAAGATAAGACTTGTGTTGGTTTTTGTAAAATGCCACCTGTTGAGCCCCATTTGAGGCTTTGTCCACTATTTTTTTTATTTATTTACTTATTTGTTTTGTATTCTAAATAAAGATAAATGTCTTAAAACTGGTATGACTGTTGTATTAAAACCCCCACAAATCATCTCTACAGCCTCATAGGAAATATTCTGTTAATCATTCAGCGTCACTTGGCAGGGGCTGGTTTGTTTGAAATTAATAAACAGGGAGCTCTGCAAAATTATTTGTGGGACGAGATGTAATTACAAATAGTATTTGCCCTCAAATCCAGAGCGTGTTTGGAATTTTAGTTCGCGAGGAAAATTTACATTATGCATCTTTTGATGGTTTTCTGTAGGTTTCGTTCTCAGATGTATCTGCAGATGGGTTGAGGAAAAAAACACATTTTTAGATTCAAACAAGCATAATCTAACCTTTGACCTAACCTAAGATTTGAGCATTGAGGTTTATCATTGACCTTTGGGAACTAAATTAATTCAAGCATATACGGTAGCCATGGGGAACATTACATAAATGAAATGGCAAAGACCCTGAGTAATAGACTGAACGAACACTGGAATAAGACTACCGGCCTCTCATGAAATTCAGAATTAAACTCTAAAGTTTCAAAATCTGCCATGATCACTTATAGAGCTCTGCATGGTAAGACACCTCTCTACATCAGAGATCTGCTCCAGCCCTTTGTCACCGAGGAGGTCTCTGAAGTCTTCTGATTCTTCACTCATATAACTGAAGGAGACCGAGCTTTAGTGGTTGTGGCTCCTGAACTTCACAACTTCTCCCTCTGAACTTAAGATTCAGACAGTGTGGAGACATTTACAACTCCTGTTTAGATTGTCCTTTGTGTAATTTCTACTTTATGGTGTTTTCACTCCTTGTAAAGTTCACATTTTATGTCTGTTGCCTCATATTTTACAATCTCTCCGCCATATTAAACTACTTATTGTCACATCACCAAAGCTCCGCACATAAATAGGACACATCTTTGTCAAAGAGTTACACCCTGTGAGAATCTCGTATTTGCTGACCTCCTGTGGGTTCATGTCTCAACCTGCTGCAGTGAAGTTCAGGTGGACTCCAGGACCTGGTGGTGACACGACTGTTGGATGTCGTCACACGTGAACATTTCTGACCACACCCAACCACACCTATGAGTGATCCTGGGAGTGGTATTACGTGAAACAGGTTTGACACGTTCAACCAGAGAGGGCAGCAAAACGCCGCTTTCCAGCATGGTGTTAAACAACTCTTTTAGGGCACTTCAGCAGGGTGGCTCTTTGGGTTTGAGCCCTGATCCCAAGCTGGTTTGACTCACTGGGATAGCTTTATGTCCATTACTGCAAGTACCATAATTTACATCTAATTAAATGTGCCATTATCGAATTAGTCTAACAGTAGGCTATGCACCGTATGGGGTTAATAGAGATTACAATAATGTTGCCGACTGGCTAATTAGGTTTTCCTTCTGAAAGCAGAGCTTAGATGAGCTCAAAGAGCTGGATGTCTTGTTTCAGCTAATGCAGTTATTCTGGTGCAGGATGTTGCACCAGTTCTCCCAGTGACAAGTGCATCTTGGTGAGAGTGGCGGGGAAGAAATGAGTGGGTTTGTCCAGCTCCTGCAAGGAGAGAGCAGCACCGATCAAGAAGGGAACACTGCCACCTAGAGGAGCAATACGTTAACACCAAGCTGTAGCTTTCCCTTGCAGCCATTTTGTTCAGAATGAATCCATCACTATCATGTCAAAAGGCAGCCTCCAACTTGACTTTTCCATCCTCAGAGCTCCAGGGTGTCTGTGTATCTGCTGTTTTAGCTTCTTTGACAACAATTTGCCCCTTTGACTGCCTCTGGCATGAGCGTATGAGTGTTCCTGTGACGTGTGTGTTGCTCAGTTGCAACGACTGACTTCACATCAAAAGAAGCGGGGTTAGTTGTTTCCTGTTTTCCAGGTCATGCCACGGCGTACTGATTTCACAGACGTCACCCGCCCTGCTCCGCTGACCTCTCCATCTCCCAGTAGGCCTTCCACGTCTGAAAGGTGCCATGTGTTAGCTGAGTGCTGGGATGTGGTTTAATGTAGTGAACTTTTTTTTTTACATTTTCTTGATAACATCTGATAAAAAAGGCAGATGTTTTCGTGTCATGATATGATTTTTCATGATTCTACAGCATTTTATTCTACAGGGTTTCATGTATTTTCTTGAAATATATCCCAATAAAGACTCATTTAAAGCAATTTAAAAGTTGCAGTAACTCTAACTTGTATAAGAAAGCAGTCAAATTATTTATTGCCTCTGGCCTCTGGTAATTTGAAGATTTTTTTTTTTAAAACTTACATTTACAAAAAGTAAAGTAGGTATGAGATTAAAAGACAAATGGGCATTTTATCTCGTGTGAAGTGTAACCTGTCATATACATAGATGAAATAGCGCTGCTCAGGATGTTTCCAGCTGAGAGGGCCAAACAAGAGCGACTTTCTTGTGAAGGTATTGAGGGATCGTGAGTGTGTGCATGTGTGCAGGACGGAGCGGCCGAGTAGAGTGTCACAAGCTGTTTTTTCCTCACCTGATGTGTGCTACTATTCACAACCCGTGACCAGTGAAAATTCTGATGGAACAATAACAAAAATCCTCCAGGCAGGATGACCACAAGGAACATATTATATGTGATGTACATTTAATACACCCTGTAGATTAGGGAGTAAGAGCCGGGGTGTGGTGGTGTATGGGGAAAAAAAGGACTGTAGCAGAGGGGGGTTTTGAGGATGGAAATATTTTTAAAGATAACATGATAAGTCAATAATATGATGCTGAGAAACAGAGCGCTGTTGCTGTTACAGGATTTCCAGGCCTTTCTATCTTGACCACATTGAACATTTTCATTTAGGTGTTTCTTTAACTACTATAACATTTGCAATTAACAGACACAACATTTGATTAACCTTAAATTCCCAGATTGCCAATATTGTTGGCAGCATTTAATAATTGCAATATGAATGTGCAAAGTGCCACTAAGCACATGTCTGGAATAATAAAGTATGATTGAGAAGTGCAATATATAAAGCAGGGAGAAAAGGCAAAAATGATATTTCCAGAATAATATGCAAACAACGCAATTTTACCACATTATATATGCTATAGATTATTCACATGTGGAGGGTTGCAAATGAGATGCTTTAAAAATAGCATTATTAGCAGTCATCAGTTCCTGCCAAGCTGGTGGAGACAGACACTGAAATGTGACCCTGGTGCTGCAAGTACTTTTGAAATCCCAGTTGCATAGCAACGTATCTCCATCTGCAGTTAAGCTTCTCTCCACCAAAGAAACAACTGTCATTTTTGCTTCACAGGCAGTTTCATACAATGAAACTTTTCTAGGAAAAAAACATAAACACCATTCTGTTTACATATGTGTGTTACTTTTCCAGTACAAAACATTTTATGAGTAATTAGCAACCATAGATTATGTGCAGTCTGTCTCTACGTCCAAATTAATAATTTACTTGCTTTAAATAGAGTCCAGCTAAATGACAAACTCCTGCCCAAAAAGTAGTTATTGCTACAGAAAAAAAGAAATATGAGAATAATATATATATTCTTTGAAGTGAAGTCCGTGGCCAGGTCATTGCTTTATTCTCCACTTCCCAGCAGTTGAATAAGCTTATGATTCTTGTTTAATGAATGAAACCTTATTCCACTTAAGACCTCATGAAGTATTCATCAAACAGCCACCTAGAAAGAGGAAATTACAGTTTATTAACTGTGCTTGTTTTAATTTCATCCTAGGCGTCCTGCATATAAAGACACATACAAACACCCCATGAGCATAAACATACATACGAATTATGTTGTTATGGGAAAGCCAAAGTGCACACATATGTCTCCACAGATTGATGAAGCACACTGTATAAAGTGAGTAACAGCTGCAGAGCGACTGCAATCCCCTAATCTTATGTAACAATTGGGAGACTATTAAGAGAATTAGAGGATATTTGCAAGTCTCGAGACAGTTTGCTTCATCCAGAAGGAGTCTCATAATGGTTCAATGAAATTTGTGGATTGGAGCTGCTGTGCAAGCTTGTACCTTAATTTATAATTGCTTTACATGTGTGTATCTATGTTCCTGTGTGGCAAACACATAACACAGAGTACAGGCCTGAAAAAGACTTAAGCACTGGGCCTGCAAGCTACTGATCAACAGCCGTATCACAGTATTATTATTGTCAGAAGACACTGTTCTGCAGTGACCATCTTTCTTAATCAAAAGTCCAAACTTGGAGTTGTTTGTCACAAGCCAACAGCCAGTTTGTCCACATGTCCTGAAGCAAGGCACTGAGTTTCCATCAGGTATGTGAACTTCAATTTTTATGTCAAACCATGACCAAAGACAATTTCCTTCATCCAGCTGTAACCAAACAATTTAACACAAACTGACCCAGATATTTCTGCGAGCGATATGGAAATTTGTGCTGTGACATCATGCAGAGAACGATTCCAGGTGTTCAACGCTGCACTCACAGTCGGCGCACATGGGACAGACGCACAAAAATGCACACGCACCCGCAAATACAAATCTGTTTGTACACGCACTCGGCGGAGTTGTCCAAATCCACATTCTGAGCATCCACTTTTGGCTCCTTTCTGTGTGCCGCACCTGAGAGAACAGTGCATTTTTCCTGACACGCCCTGACACTTTTTCCCCCCAGTGCTCATCAGTTTGCCAGCCACGCCTGGATGATCATCTAGATCCTGGAATACTGTACTTCTGTAGCTGCACTTTTTATATTTCAGCTGACAAACTGCAGGCCCTGTGTTGCTCGCTCCATTGGGTCTGCAGCTGAGTTTAGTCTCAGAGGTTTCAGTGAGCAAAAACCCCTTTAAGGATGTTTAAGAACCTACAGTAGCTATGCCCTTTTTTGTACTCGGTCAAAGCACATGTTGTTATCTTGATCTTGCAGCAAAACAAAACAAACAAGGGGCTTTTCTTGGTGAGGGCTGGGGCAACGGGAGGGCACATCAACAACTGAAAGTTTCATGGTTTGAAACTGGTGCACAAAGCAGAGCAAGGACAAAAGGAACACGCTGTCAGTGCAAAGGGAGGGTGAACGACGTATGATAAACAGGAGTGTAAAAATATCACTGTACAAATTAGCTATCGAGCGCTGTTTACGCTCGGAAAACATGGCAAACAGTGCCGTTGCCACACATATATTTAGTTACATAACAGCTGAAGTCAATGCGCTGAACCAGCTTGTCATGAGGTAGTTAAAATAAACAGAAGGGCGTAGAGTGAAAGTCAAAAACAATACAGAATAGAAAAAATGCCTTTCCTTAACTGTTGATAGAGCTTAATTTAAATACAGAGAAAAATAGAAAGCATTTGTTCCAGCATTGCGACATTACAAAATAAGATGTTTCTACAGTTAGTTAGTTAGATATTGTTGTTACTTATTTGTTTGTTTGTGGCTGCGTACTTTCTCAGCGATGTCAGGTAACTTTCAAATTTATCCCAGTTTTATCCCTTTGGCCAACCACTGTTCCACCCTCAAAAGAAACTTTACAGGCCACATGTACCAAACAGTTGCATGATTATGAGTATGAGATATGTGTATTCATAGATGTGCCTTTCATCTTTTTGGTGACTGTAGCTATTTTCAAGAATAACCTCCCGTCATTGAAACAACCATTCAGCAGTGTATACTACTAAAACTGGACAAAATAAAAAATAGTTAAGTGGTAACTGCATACTATATTATACTATATAATATCATGGTTGTAACATTCTGATTGTTGAAGTGAAAACAAGAGAGTGCTACAACATTATATGGCTGTATGTACTGTATGTGACTCCCTTATCCTATCCTCTATCACATTATTAACTAACATGTGCATTCCCTATAAAGGTGCTTTTATTTCTTAACACTCGAACTACCAAGGCGGTCATTTTTGACTGTTTTTAAATTTTGCAATGTAATAACTTTGTTGAAATGAAACCCATGTAACTATAGGACCCTGACTTTTCCTAAATGTGTGTATATTTTATTCTAACATTGTTATTTTCTTAAAATTACAAAACACAAAAGAGTTCAGAGTATTTCTACCTTGAATGGCCATAACAGTCATATTGACCCATACCTTTATATTATGACCTTATATGACATTATAGATAGTGTAGAATTTCAGTGTTTGATACTTTTCCCTGTCTTTCACTGTTGCCTAGCAAATATTTTTTTTCTAGTTGATTTGAGGACAATAAAGAGTAGAGTAGAGTAGCAGAGTAGACACTGCTGCAGCGATTCAGAGATAACTCCCCCTCCGTAAAAGAAGCCGACTGGACACCTCCAATTCTGCATTCTGCTGTCATTCCATCTGTTAATTGTTTATGTTGTTGATTGTTGTTGATGATTTTTATTATTACCTATCCTAACATTAAATATAATTTCTTCTTAGATTTTATATCGATTATTGAAATTACATGCAAATAATGTATGAATGGTCAAGAATGACCTGCTATGGTAATTCTAGTAGTTATAGATTTCCAGTAGATGGAGTGTTAATCTATAAGTATAAGTTGTTGCATGAAGTCTTTTTGGCAACAAGTACATGAAAAGAAGTTTCCAAACATTTCAACTGAATCTGAACTATTTGAGGCTCATCAGACGACATGACATGGTGCTTGGCCTTTAAACTTTAATATGTCTCGTTCTGTGGGGGAAGCAGAACTCTGCAGATACTACACGGGAACATTTTTGCTTTTATCCTGGGATACTGTAGGTCCCGAGGCAGGAGAGAGGACTGCAAGAGGGTACAATCCACTTTTTAGCAACTTGGATTGAATTACATTATAATTCCTTGGGTGAGACCCAGCTTTAAGTGCTCCACTTCCCTTGCAGCCAATGTGAGAGAGAGCAGCCTCAGATTTTAATACACATTATTGCTGAGTGCTGCCTTTTTTGAAGGAGGGCATGGCTGTACACTTGGCTGGAGAACATGGAGTCTATCTATTTTTATCTGGCCCCACAGAAGGGTTTCTGGATGGTAAAACTGCAGAGCAAACAAGTTGTTGCAATTATGCCAGCAAGCCATGCAGAAAATCTTTTGACAATAATGCGAATTATAATGCCTTTGAATTTTATTTTTTTTCCATCCAGATGGGGCACCTTAAATGAACATGGTAGAGGTATGGAAAAGTATGACTAGGCCATAAGGCTCACATCTGTGAGTTAAATTCGACCTGGGATGACAGCAGGGAAACATCTCAAGGACACTTTCGGAAACTTTGTGAAGGTAAATAGGTAGGTAGGTAAGTCATGTGCTCCTGTTATGTACTCTTTAGCATTGGAGTTTTAGCTGATTTGTTAATTTTGTCAGTAAAACTAATTTTCACATGATAATATGTGTGTTTAAATCAGACATCTATCTATCTATTCATCTATCTATCTATCTATCTATCTATCTATATCTATCTATCTATCTATCTATCTATCTATCTATCTATCTATCTATCTATCTATCTATCTATCTATCTATCTATCTATCTATCTATCTACATCCTGGAAAAACCATGAAATATACTATATATATTGCTATATATATATTACAGCATACATCACTGAAATCTTGATGTGGGCTGTAGGACCAACAATGATACTCTAGCGCCCTCAAGTGGAGAGTAAATGAAATTACTCACATCCATGAATATGCTATAGATTTATTAGAACAAAAGCACATTGTGGGGGAAGTTTTTGGTCTTTCTTTTAAAACACTGAATAATAATTTGTGACATTTGAAAACATCAAGTGAGGTGATTTTGTTTGAACCAAGAATTAGATCTATGCAATCATTATTTTGTATTCACAAGTGAAAAAAGTCAAATAAGAGTATGATTCTCAGTCTTTAATTATTACAAATCTCTTGCTGGGACTTGACAAATGGCGTTCAACACGCTGATCATCTCATAGTTATAATATTCAACCCGTTATCATGAACAAACATGCAAATATACATTAAAATGAATCACATCCAAGAAACAAGCGCAGTGTCAATAATTACTCCCCAAAATAAAGTCAATTTTGATTGGATTTGGAGAGCACTTTAAAATCAGGCTGCAAGATGAAAGATATAATTGAATCAGAACTTTAGAAGAATATCACAGTTTAAAGTGATCTAAAAGTTACAGAAGAGTTGACAGCAGCTGGTGTTCGTGAATTTGGTTTGCATGTCATTTTAGATCATAGCCTGAGTTGTATAATAATATATATAAAAAAGGATTATATGAAGATAAGGAATTAATTAACATTTAAATGTTATATAGTATATTCTGAGTGAAGTAGGCTACATACACTGATACATGATAAAGTTATTTATCAGGTATCTGTGCATGAAGTTGTGCAATAATGTCTGTTGCATAAATGAGTTTGAGGGAGAAAAATGCAAACTTTTAAAATGTCTCCACTTTTTCTTTGAACAAAAGAACACAGTACAGATGCAGTATACATGGGATACAAAATAAGAGTATACCAAGTGAACAATAATAACAATAAAAAAATCCTAGGGGTATATCACATTGGAAAAAATAAATAAATAAATAAATTATATATATATATATATATATATATATATATATATATATATATATATATATATATATATATTAAAATACACAGATATTAAGTATTTTTTATAGCCTTTTTGTTAGTCGGATTAGAGAGTAGAAATGGTCCCATACTGCTCAACATCCTACAAAATATTTTTTTTATTGCTAAATTTACATTTATATATGAGTATCGCTTTTTAAGTATTATTTTTGAAGAGACTGAACACCACATTTCCTCATAACAATGTAAAATCTTTAAAAATATGATCAGTGACAAATCTGCAAAGGTAAAAAAAAACAAAAAAACTTCTGTATATTCGTCACAGAAAGAGCAGTTTGTGTCTCTTTTAAATTTTTTTTGCATGCAGTGACTAGCAGGGGAATAATTATGAAACATTATGAAGGACACCTCTTTATTATTCATGATTAGATATTTATGAGGAAGCATGAAATGATTGATTAAAGTTTGACGTGATGACGTAAGCAGAGGAACGTCTATTTCCGGGTACGCATGCGCGGAGTTAAATTTTGTGGCGGGGAAAACAAGACCACAACAAACATTTAGTTTTTGTTTTCTTACACAATTTTACCAAAAAACAGCCTTCAAATCACGAAGTAGAAGATGGTTGAGGGTCCGGGCTGCACGTTAAACGGAGAGAAGATCCGCTCAAAGGTGCAGAAAGGACAAAAAGTGAAAGAAATCAGAGGAAGTTTGATCACTGCGACGGTAAAATGTCATGTTTTTCTACACAGTGACATTTATATATATTTTTTTTACTGCTATATCTTAACAACTGTGTGTGTTTTTACAGAAAAACAGAGAGCAAACACACTCTTTCCACCGTTTTCACGGCTGTCAGTACACCGGTGTGGAAACTCTGGGAAAGGAGCTCTTCATGTACTTTGGTCCAAAAGCATTGAGGTAATGAATTTAACTTTTACTTTGTTAAATCCTACCTGTCACCTGTCAGATTATGTGACCTTTCTTTTTAATCCTTAATTTTAGTCGTATTTAGTCGCATACTTGTCCTCACTATCATACCTGCCTGCCTCTTGTATATAACCTACTTATTGAAATAACTTTATTAATCCAAGCATCCTTTGCACTTACAATTGCACTGTTGTTACACTTGCACACAGAGGTTTATGTTTATTTTTACCTTTTCATTTTGTAATATGTGTACGTACACGTTGACGGGCCCGAATCAGCATCAGGTTTATTGGAAAATTATATGAAATAATAGACATAACAGCTGAAGACAAGGACACTAAAGCTGGATGGTAAAGAACAGGCTGATCTATTATGGAGACAAGTAGAAGAAATACAGAAAAAAGCTCCAGTGACCACAATACAATCACAACATAAGACGCTATAAACAACTCAAATAAGGCAAAGAAAAGTAATTATTGAATGTATATCTATATATGGATTGGATAACTGTGTACAGCATATAAATGTATACATGTCTATGTATGGTGTATGATGATGTGTGCACAATAAAAACAAATTTTAAACTGTAAGCATATAATCTATCCCTGCAGTAAGTGGATGTTTTGGAGTTAGATGATCATTGACATTATATGAGTGATTTAAGTGTTTATCAGAGTGATGGTCTGTGGAAAGATTCGAGGGATCGAGGGGTCAGATATTGATAGGTGAGGAGTTGCAGTGTTTCAGTCATTCATACTTTGGTTTCAACATTTGTGACCCTCTCAAAATTCTGTGGAGGGTCTTTTTCTTTTCGGCTACAGCTTCAGTAAGAATAAATTATGTGATAAAGTATGATAAATATATTTGTGGTGGCATTAAGGCTGAAACTCCTAGATCCACCACAGAATCTGGTGTGTAGCAAAATGTGGTGAAATGCCTGTTTACACTTTAAGTCAGCATTTGGAGACTATTTTCTCCTCATTTAAGCTGTCAGATGTATTTGTTTTTTTTGCTTTGCATTTGTGTTGCATTGCTGTATTTTGGAGGACCATAACAGTAATAAGCCATCAGGGTTCATTTAGTTTTTTCATCCTCAGAGACTGTGAGAAGTTGTGGCCAAAATTGCTAAAATTCTCTATCTCTCTATATTTAATTTTATATAGTAATAAAACATGTATTGTAATACACAAAAACACATTTTCTGAAAAGTCACATGACAAATTGTTCATGAAGAATCCAGATACTTGACAAATTTATGTAAAAATTAATTCAAAAAAACAAAAAAACAACAAATACAGTATCAGTCACTAAACTCAGTCACTAAATTGCAGCATTGGTAAAAGTAGTCTAAGACAGCCAGTGATTTTAATGGGATAACTGTATACACTGTATCAGAACATTTTTTTATTTATATTGTCTTACACTGTATGAGTACAGACAGTGACAAATTAAAGGAAAAACCAACATGAATCTCAGTAAGATGTAGGTCCACCACGTGCCTCCAGAACAGCTTTAATGCTCCTTGTCATTGATTCTTCCTAAAGATATTCCCTCATTTGGTGTTTTGATGATGGTCGTGGAGAAAGCTGTCTAGTATGTTGCTCCAAAATCTCCCATATCTCTTCACTTGGGATGAGTTGTGCTGACTGTGAAGGCCATAACATATAATTCACACAGTTTTCTTTTCCATTTAATGACCCCTTGCGCCTTGTGGATGCAGACACACTCCCCCTGGAAGAGACATTTCCTATCAGGATTGAAGTGTTTCACAAAGGTGATCGCTCATAATAACTTTCTATTGATGTGCATCCACCCTTCCCTTGAAGGAGACAAGTGGGCACAACCCATACCATGAAAATGCTTCTATTTCTTTAATTTGTCACCTGTCTGTATCTTTGTAAAACACAATTCCAATTGTAACAACACTGTTAAATCCTCACATAAAACCTCCACTGTAGATAAGACTGATTGATTTATACAGGTGCATTGTGTGAGAAAGCAGGTAGTCGTGTTGAAGTACCTTGTGTGAGAACACTTCAGCAGCTCACATTATCGCCGATAGACACACACACAAGCTATTGCTGGGTCAGACTCTGTGACATTTCTGTTAAACAATGGAGTCTCATTGTCACCTTTCTGTCCTTTTGTTGTCAGGCCTTATATAAACTGAGACATGCTATCTGTAAATGGAATTTGTCTTTTTCTTTCTTTCATCCTCGCATCCTTTAGAGTCCACTTTGGTATGAATGGATCAATGCGCGTAAACCCTGCTGAGAGGAAGAATGGGACCGGCTCCATACCAGTGCTGGAAATACACCTGACTAACGATGTTGTGTGCTTCTTTGACAGCACTGTGGAAATAAGGTAACGGGGACACCGGTGTAGCCTAGATAGATTGAGGTGACAGAAGTTCACCTTGGGGTACGAGTCTCATTCAGTGAGTATGTCCTACATTAGGCAGTGTCTGAAGACGGTGGCCATTGTTGCATGAAAAACGCAGCCTCTCTGCCTCGACATTTGTCCTGTTCATTGGCTGTGAGGTCCTGGCGCACTGTTCAGTCACCAGACAGACATTTATTTCTACTGTCTGAACATTTCACCTACGCTGTCCTGGCTCATAACAAACAAACTCCGAGAGAAAATGTGAAAGAAACCATTTTGAAAAGTATAATCTCGAGAATGCGCCGGTTGACCTCGTGGCACACTCGCGGTAACGGCAGCCATATGTTTTCTAAATTCTTCCAGCGCTTTATTATAAAAACTGTGTGCTTGCAGGTTGACAGAGGACTGCGAGCAAAGGGTGAGGGCCATGGAGAGTCTGGACGTGTGCTCCCCCAAGTTCAGCCTCTCCCGCTGCGAGGAGGTGGTGAGGAGCCAGAGTGGCAGGTTGCTCTGCGATGTTCTCCTAGACCAGGCCGTCATGCCGGGAGTCGGCAACATCATTAAAAACGAAGCCCTGTTTGACTCAGGCCTCCACCCAGCCGTGAAGGTATGGAAAAGATGATGGATTGTGTTCAGCAGAGGAACAAAAAAAAAAGAGAGAGAGAGGAGGGTAAAAATGCAAGACAACTCTCACAGAAAAAGTTCAAGCTGTTGTATTATTGAGTGATGCACTGCAATGAGGAAACAGGGAAAAGACAAATAAGCGCATTGCGGCACAGATATGCCTTCCCCTCAGTGCAGTTTGGGAAGGGAAATGTTTTTCATTTATTCATATGAATGTTATTCCTTTTTTTTATTGAGACTCAAATAGGGGTTTCCCCTTTCATTTATAATTTATTTATTTAAAAAAAAAAAAAAAAAAAGTCCAATAATTTCCCCCCCTGATCTGGAAATCATATCGTGAGATGTGAAAGATCAAATGCCTCCCGTTGCTCTGAGGGAATATTTTCATTAAGCAAACAAGAAAAGTGGGATTTTTTTTTTTTTTCTCCAGAGTTGACCTATCCTGCGCCAGCAACACTTTGCAGCATGAATACTTCTATTACTCAACTATTACCAGGGGCTCTGCTCTGCTCCCCTTAGAAAGTATTAGACGGGGTGTAAGAATATAGCACACTGGACCAAAACATTAATCTAAGACTTTTGGCCCTTCTTCTGGGGCCACTGAATCTTTACGAGCTTCCCCTCCATTATTGAGCCCCTAGGTGTCCTGAAAGAGCTACAAGTGGTGTGTGTTTGTGCACTTTATATCTTCCCTACACCGTGTGAGGCAGAGTTAGGTCCTCGCTGCCCGGGCTGCAAGTCTGAAATACATTTTTCTCCGTTGCATCATTTCAAATCCAGTTTTCATTCATGTCTGGTGGTTTTATTGTTTATATGCTTGTATTATTGATTTGCTGACTGTGAAGCACCCTCCGTCTCTGTTTTTAAAACGAAGAGCTGCACAAATGAGGTTCACTCACTCTCCGGCTGTGAGCTGTAACTAACCGCGCCGCCTCACTTTCAGGTTCAGCAGCTGACAGACGAGCACATCCACCACTTGGTGAAGATGACGCGTGATTTCACTCTGCTGTTTTACAAGGTTAGACATTTGTACATCAATAGCACAGAAACACATGCATTAAAAATAGTGTTGGAGGAAATCCTAGTACATCAGCGTGTCTGCATATTAAGTTGCTTTCACATTTACTTGTAGGTATTTAGCTGACACCTCATTCAGATTGACTTGCAGTAATGGATTAGCTCAAAATCCTGTATCGCTAAGGAAGGTGCCTGGAGAATAGAGAAAACAAATATTCCTGTCTGCGCATAATAGACGAATAAGGGGAGATGAATGTTTTTTTTTTTTTTCTTGTCCTCTTTATCCTCATCTTTTTATTCACTCTTGTCTACCCCCCCACCCCTCGTCTCTATCAGTGTCGCAAATCTGGCTCTCCTCTCTACAAACATTACAAAGTCTACAAGCGTCCCCAGTGCGGCCAGTGCTTTCATGTCATCACAGTCTGTCGTCTTGGAGACAACGGCAGGATGACTTACTTCTGCGAGCGCTGTCAAAATGGAGATCCCAGCAGGGTTGACACCAGGTAGAAATCTTTATAGACTGCTCGCACTTTGACTGAAAAGGGGGATCGTGCATTTTTCTAAGGACTGTTACTGAGGTTTCTGCTCAAAACTTTTATACTAATATTTCCAGTAGCTGAATAACTACCATGCCCTTTTTTCATAATGGGATGGCATATTGTGTATCACTATTCTATATAGATAATTATTATTGGGCATACATCACATGTATTCATTTTTTAAGAATTAACTAAATTCTTATGAATAAAATGTTTTAGTATTGGATAAACCCTTTTTTGTAGGCTTTGGATTGTTCTTAATACATGTTAGTGATTTTAATTCGGTTCCAAAAAGCAATGCAGTGAAGCTAGGTGTCATTTCTCAAAACCAAGAAAGTTCTAAAGCGTTTTAGATAATATGTTAAATTTTAGAGAGGCCATCTTTTCAGGCAGATGGGCTTGGCAGGGAGTGGGAGGTGTTATGGGGGGGAAATTAATGCGCATATAAGGCTGTGTTTGCCAGACAGGGCACAGGCTCAACACCTCCTGGGTTGTGTTTGAGCAAAGCTTTGCGAGGGGTTAGAGCCTAAAGCCCTTACAACGCATTACACAGCTGATAAAGCAATCTGTGAAGAAAGTTTCCTGAAAGCCACTGCTACTTTCCTCCCCCCTCCATGACTGTTGGCATTGCAGATTTGCCTTCTTGTCAAACACAGTCGAGCTTCATGTCAGAGCGCTAACATGTATGCTCGGAGCAATTACATGAAACACTTCTTGCATATCTTCATCCTCTGCTCGAACAGCAAATGTTTGCCTAGTTAAAGTTCTCTCTTTGCCAGTCGTTTCTCTAATCGGGTTACAATAATTGCTGTTGAATAATTTATATTTATTGCTCATTTAGCACTTGCAGTTCCAAGAACTAACTGCTTTTAATATAAGTAATCAAGGAAATGCAGGCTTACAAATGCACACACAAATAAATTCTCGAAGTATTCCTCAGCTAAACGCCTCAACTGTCAAGTAATACAATTAAATAGCAATTTATGTCACAGTTCCCCGTATGGAGGAGCCATTCTCCGAAAATGGAAACACACTCACTTACTAGTTTATTAGACGCACCCAACATTAATGCAGTGTAATACAACGGCACTGCAGAAATCTTAATAATGTACTAAACATGTTTCTCTGTAGTTTTTGTGCTTCAGTGCATGTTTCATTCATGAGTAAGCCTGTTTTAGCAACAGAGGTTTATGAGCATCACCGCTGTCACTCTTGTGCTTCCTTTTATCCAGTAAGCTCCCAGTCAGAAACAGCCTGATTGGCTGGGCTTGCAGCGAGAGAACGAATGATAATGTGGCTAAGAAGGAGGAAGAGGACTGGGCCTGTCAACTCTGCACGCTCATCAACCAGCCGGAAGCAAAAGCATGTGATGCCTGCCTCACTCTGAGACCCGAGGGTGAGTGAAATGTTACAGACGCTCAATTTAATGGAGCGACTGAATAGTATAAATGAAGTACAAATAAAATTACGGTAGCTGTAGTTTTACTGTTTATCCGAATGAGTCCACCTACCATTCATCCTCATACTTCTGAGCAAGGCATCAAACATCAATCTGTTGAAGTGGCGCTGCAGTTGGGCAGGCTGACTTAGTAGTGGCGTGTGCTGCACAAGTAATGAGCCTGTCTGTCAGTTTTTCTCTCACTATCTTTAAGATTACATTACAGCAGCAGTGAGCTTGTTTGAAAGAAATTCAGCCACCAAACCACAGCTGAATGAATTGCTCTGTTTTAGATTTTTTTATTTTTTTTTTTTTTTTTTTTTTTTTTAGGACCATACAGCCAAATTTCAAATAAATCACTTTTTTTAAATGACATCAGATTGAACAGCTGTGTGTATTTGCCAAAGGTTCATTTTATGCTGAGCTTTCCATGCACGGGTGAACTGCTGACTATCAGCGTAACATTTTGGCATCGTTTCCTGCAGTTGGTTCACATAATGTCCTCAGTCTAAACACACTTTGGACAGGACAGAAACGTGCATTTTCATTTGTGTGGCTGCATTTATAGTTCCTTTAAAAAAGTATTTTGTGTTTTTATATTTAAGATTAATGTAGATTACTTTGCACAGACCTTTTTTTTTTTACTCTGACAGTAAAGGGTCTGTTCAGTGTTTGAAAAAGAGCCACAACAAATCCTCTTTGATCAAACGATAAAACAAGAGAGGCCAATACATATTTACAAGGACTGTAGTTTTAGTGTGTCCTCGACTGTACAAAATAGGAATAGATGAGATTTTTGGGCTGACATGAGTGTGAGTAATGACGATGGTTGCATTTTATATATATGCTTTTATAGGTCTGTGAATGAATCATGGACATTTATTTCTCCAGGGGAGGTCGACTGAGTACACTTTTTCAGTAATGTCATGATTTGCATTTGTACAGTTATATATTTAGATCTTCTGCTGCTGACCACTGAGATGCTCCACTAAAACAGCTGGAGGTCAAGTGCCTTGCTCAAGGGCACATTAATGTTTTTTGAGAGACAAACGAGTTATGCTTAACAGCTCGCAGGCATCGCAGTTCACCATCTCTACAACCTGAAATTGTTTTAAAAGTTTTATTATACGGGGGCTCATTTCATAGAATTTTGCATAAGAGCATCCTCAGCAAACAGATTGTTTGACAATTTATTCAGCTATACAGCACAGCAGTCTGCTGCTCACTGGTAAATTTTATAGCAAGCTAACCACTTAATGCTAACAATAACGTGTATTTTGCGAGAGCAGCCAGTGCATCAGAATAAGCTGCAGCTGCTGAACATGAAATGAGTTTCTCACTCTGGCTCCATCTCCACAGTCCACAAAGACGACATTAGCACTGAAGCATCACCCTTCACAACTGATTTGATTAAATACCCCTGCATTGCCTTCAAGAAGCCACAAGAGGAGCTCAAAGTCAACTGGAGGTCTGCACTCGGGACTTCCACCCTCGTTTTCTCCGACTTGAGCAAGAAGCCAAAGCCTGTAAACTCCCCACTCTCCCCAGCCGGCAGTCATTTGAATTCCTTGGCGGCAGAGCGAGGTTTATATAAATACAGCGTCTGCCAAGGGACAACAAGCCCCAATTATGCCTCTGGTGGCTGGCAGAAGCAAAGTGTCGTGCTCTCCAACGGGGAATCACTGGCCTCCTACAGTCACCCATCCAAGAAAATGAGAATTGATCACAGTCCCTTTCCCAGTAACAATGCTCAAAATGGAACCCCCAACTCACGGTGAGTGAATCTCTGGCTTGGCTATTCATGAATAAGTTTATAATAAGAGAAGTTTTTTGCAACTTCAGGGAGATAAGTGGGATAAAAAAGCATCTGACTGTGGAATTTTTAATGCAACATTGTTAAAGTTGAGATTGATGAATAGCCATGGTAGGATGCCATGCAAATACAATTATTACCTACACATATCACACACAAGCTTGAGGAGAGGTTGTTTGCTCGCTAATGAGGGTCGATGTGACAGGTATGCTTGTGTTTTATGTTCAGTTTATTTCAAACTAATAAGACCGTTTCCTCACATCTGTCAGCATGCACAAAAGAGAAGCGACAGGCCGGAGCTCCTCCATTTCATCCGGTCCCAGCGCCCCTTGTTGTGCATCCCATCGTCGCCCAGGTGTCCTCAGAGTGGTCCACAAGGACGGGGAGAATAAGGGACGGCAGTTCTACGCCTGCTCGCTTCCCAGAGAGACAAAGTGTAACTTTTTCGAGGTGATTTCTTTTCTTTTAATCTCCATGGCATTGTGCAGCTTTAAAAATCAATAATGTTTTTTTTTTTTTTTAGCCTCTCCAACAAATATTGTAATATGTTAGCATCAAATTTAAGTGCTGGACATAAAAGTTTACGACTAAGTTAATAAAACTTTATTTTCTGTGTTGCAGTGGGCTGACTTGCAGTTCCCTCTCTGTCACCACGGGAAACGCTGCTTAATGAGGACGGTTCTGAAACTAGGACCCAACAATGGCCGAAATTTCTACACCTGCAGCTTTCAAAAGGGTAAACAGTGTGACTTCTTCCAGTGGGCAGAGAGTGGACCGGGGGTGTCCATTCTCCCTGGCTGTTAATGTCTTTAAGCAATGCATCACTTCTAAATGAAACCCTGAGCCCTGTGTTTGCATAAATAAATGAATACAAAAATGGACCTGAGAATACTTCATTATCTTTATGAAATATGCAGATTTTACTGATCTATACCTTTAACAGACAATACCTACTAACTATAGGACCATACAAAAATGTGCATTTGTATCATGTCCTATCAGTATCCACCTTATAAAGATGTATGTTATCATGAGGAATGTATGTGATAAATAAATAATTTAAAACAGCAAATTAAAAAAGGGGCAAATGTTTCTCTTTAAATGACATTTTATTTGTGAATTGAACTAAAATCACCTGTAAAAATACAGTTACAGATACTGTTAATTTATTGAAGTACATAAAAGAGATTCACACAGTCATACAGCATTTAAAAGCAGTCTACAGATTTCAGGAGTGGTATGTCTGACTTTGAGTCCGACACCATGAAGTGGAACTGGGAGAAGCCGGGGACTTTGTTACAGGCTGCACCTTCACGGATAAAAGACAGAAACATATTACAGGTAATCCATTACATTTTTACTCCCTTCTCATCTAGACTGCATTTAGGGACTAGTATCAAATGTGATCTGTATAGACCTGCCATTTGAATGCTAAGAAGTCTAATCACATCTTTTTTTTTTTATTATAACTGTTGTTACATGTTCTTGGTGTATGTGTTAAATTCTGATCTAATTTTTCACACATACCACATATGCCAGTATGCGTGGAAGTGATAACAAAACATTTTAATGAATAGATATAATACTCAAGAACCTGTATTTTTATTTAAAGATGACAGGGTTATCTTGAAGGTAACCTGTGGGTTTTGTTTTTGTTTTTTTGTTGTTTTTTTCCTCTAGTAGGGCTGTAAAGGTTTGTTTGTCTTGTTTAATTCCTTCCAATGATTTCACACTGTTCCACTGATCTACAGGTGGCAGTAACTCACCAAGATACACAGTTATGTGTCAGTGCAGGCAGTTAAGAAGCAGATCACAAGGTAATAAACAATGCATGTAAACAATGCAGGGTTTAAATATTAATGTTTTTTTGCAACTGCATCCTACACATTTGTTAGACCTTAAGGATAAATATAATGCATGTTGGTGGGTAATCCTGTAAATACAACTTTTGTTTGTTTACCAGAAGACTCCACGGGGCACATTTAAATTCATTTGTTTTCTGAAGGAAGCGAGAGAAATGGCATGCCACTTAGCTGCCACACTAATTTAAAACTTTTGTAGCCGTTGTCATGAGAACACAATTATGAGGTAGAACAGATTGTACTGGAGTGCCGGTGAAGTCTGGATGTCAGAAGACGGTTTAATGTAACTGAGGTCTTAACTGTACAGTTCAAATTGTGAACAAGAAGTTGACTAATTTACTTGTAATAATACTCCATGGCTGGTCATCAAAGTCAGTGTTAAATGGCCAAAACCAAAATCATTTTACATGGTCTAATTACAATATTACATATTTTGTTTATGGTATTACTGTAGCGAGGCAATTCAAGAGACACTTGTTAATTCTAATGGGTTGATCTATGAATCAGGCTGCCAAACAACACTGTCTCTGACCTTAACCATGTTTCCAACAGTGAATACAAATTGTTAGCATCAAACCACGATTTAATGACGTCAGACTTAAGCACTCTTTTGTACACAGTCAATCCGAAAATTAAATATGGAGCTTAATCCCAGATCAAATGTATATTGGAGGGCCTTGAATATTCTGTGATTGTAATGTTATGTTGAATGCATGTATATTTGTTTCTTGTATTTTCTGTGAGATTGCAAATGGAACAGCTGTAATATAAGAAAAAAAACAGTATTGGTACTGGAAGTTTAAATTACTCTAAACATTTTAGATTAAGCCTAAACAAAACAATATTCTGTAAGCATGTTTAAACTCAGTAATAAGATATGGTATATTGTTAAAATGAATACTTGATGCTGTTGAAATTACAGCAACCTGTTTTATTTTTACATTTTATCTGTTCAGGCCCAACTTATACTAGATCTTTTGAATATATTTTTTCAGACCTTTTATAAAGGAAGTTTAACATGCCTTTGTTTAAAGTATATTTAAAAAATTTTATTTTTAAAAATGACCCATATCAGTATGTCTGTGCATATTCAGCTGCTCATCTACATCTAGGCAGATGTGAGTGTATAAGTGTATTAGTACCTTTGGCGGTGGCTGAATAGCCTGTATTTGTGAACCTTAACACTCACCATAATGGCCTGTTGTGTTAGCACAGATGACGGCTCCAAAGAACTCTGAGTAATGCCTCTTGATTCTGGAAATGGCCGTCTTGCAGGCTGCCGAGGGATCTGCCCCAGCCCTCATCAACTCCACGGCCAAGTAACTGTTGGCAGGATTACATGCAGTACACATGAGGCAAACTAACGAGTGCTGTCAGGGCCACCAACCAGGATGATGATGGGGATGTGCTGCAACTCGTGCTTGCAATTTGTTTGCGCTGGAAACAAATCTGATGTCAAGAAACACTGATTAAATGAGATTTAAAAAAAAAAAAAAAAAAAGGATAGTAATATTCCCAGCCTCACTCCATGATATGCATGAGTCACAACACCACGTTTCAGGTGTGTAAAATCAGCAAATGGGGAGAAATTATAGTAATTTACCATCACCTCAATGCGAATTACTTGCTCTACACAGCCACTATGGGTGCTATTAACTCCATTAGTCTGAGGTCAAATGTATAAAACAATGAGTTGACACGTTGCAATTTCCTAAAATTGACATCTATAAAAGTTTGGGATTTTAAAGTGGCAAATGTGTAGTAACCTTATTCCTGAATGCTTCTGACAGGAAATGTACCATGTTAGGTGGTATTTTCAAGATGGCAAGCAAATTAGTCTGAATAACCCCCCCCCGCCCCCCCCAAAGAGTGTTACTTTACATTTGAATGTATCTCATAACACTCGTTAAGGGACAGATTCAGGATTTTGGGACCGGC
Organism: Scortum barcoo; assembly: GCA_023238725.1. NCBI lineage: Eukaryota > Metazoa > Chordata > Actinopteri > Centrarchiformes > Terapontidae > Scortum > Scortum barcoo. The sequence continues at coordinate 6,174,863 of CM041554.1, forward strand.
CGTTATACATGCATGCAGAGAAGTCCATGTGAACGGCTGAAACTACACTTAAAATACCTGGACTTCTTGGGAAAACATGGACATGCAGAATGAATGATAAACACACTTCAGCCCACTAGTAGCAAGGTCTTCTTGAAAAATGCAACCCCCAATAGTTCCAGGAAGTAACTCAGAGAACTGTGATTGAAAATAGGCAGCCCTGAGGTGTGGCTGTGTGTGAATGTAAAGCTGAGTGCAACTTAAAAAAAAAAACAGTACGTGTACTCACCGAACTATCCTGAATAAATAAATCCCCAAAAAAACAACCCCTCTGAGACTGCCATACTCTCACAGCCTGGAAACAAACAGCGGCTTAAGTGAAATCTCGCCTCTTCTGTGGAATGTACAAATGACAGTTTTGGGGCAACGTAGTCACGCCTCCTCTCTTTATAATACTATTGTTGCACTCGCAGTAAGAGGTTCACACCAGAAATTGGCTGTTTAAAAACTACACGCGTCACAGATGTCAATATTCTCTGAAATCCAATTCTTCTGTCAAGGAAGAAGCCACGTAACAGTCCTATTATTCTAAATAGTGGCTGGGAAATAAACCCTGGTTAGAGGGCAGCATGTCTTGGTGAACTCTGAATGGAACACTGTTTTGTATATATGTTTTGCACTGAAGAAGGAAACCATATTTGCTCACATTGAAAACCTTTCAAATTACTTTCTTACCTAAATGGATATTTTTCTGAGGAAACAAGAAATTTTGATGCGTGGGCCCAAATATTCTTGACATTCCTTTTTTAAATGTCCTATTTGATGCCTCTCAGACGGCAATTTTCTTCCGTGCTGGGGAGAACTCATTGACTCAAGGAAAACAGGAAAAGTATTTTTAATTTAATGGGACTCTGTTATAAAAGGACGGCAGTTGAGGTACCTTGGTAGAAAGCGCATCATGACATCTCCATCTCCGGTAGCTGCAGCGCCACCAGCTGTGCTGTCTGCGTAGGCCCCTGCCCCGATGATAGGAGAGTCCCCAACGCGGCTGCAGGACAGGAACGTGACACAGGTTTTTAACATAGGAAATAAAATTAGAAAAAAGAATAAATTGTTTAATTCTGTTGAAACAGTCGATGCTTCCTGAATGCACCATCACACTCTGATTTGCAGCGTTGTGTCATTTAGTGTTGCTGAAAACTGAAACTTGTCAAAAGTGGGAAAAACCTCTCATACGCACTAAGAACAAAACTATTGTTCTGTTTAGTAGCTCCCTCTGAGGTTCCCAGATTTATACTTATTAAAAAAGCATCATAAACATAAAAAAAACCAAGAAAAAGCATGAGATTCAGTAAAACAAAAAACACAAATGCTAGTGCCACATTTCCAAACTCAAAGACTGAACTTCATTACTCTAATTACTAATTAGTAATTAATCATTTTTGAGACTACCATCTACATAATCTACATACCCTGGAACCTTGTGAGTCAGTCCATTGGTGGACGTACCAGCAGCAATGTGACCATCTTGATCAAGAACAATCATCCCTGGTGCCAAAACAAAAGAAACACTATTAAATCCAGCAGCCACAGAAAGCTACAGTCATTTCAAGCCCTGGTGTGAGATAGTTCTCACGCTGATAAAGGTTTCTGTGAGCGTAACGTGAACATCATAGAAAGTCCAGCAGCCCTGACCGGCAAACAAGTCTCCTGCTAACCACTTCAGCAGGTCCGTCTTTGGCACATTATGCTGGTCTCTCATTGTCTAGGTCTAATGATGTGCTTAAATACTAAAATCTGTAAAATGCCCAGGGAAAGCTGACTTCACACTCTGCATTAACAGATGAAACCCACCTATGGTGTCGTGGGAGCGCGTATCAGCATGCTGCGCCCTCTTGTACTGTTTCAGTGTCGCCCTGGGCTTGTACGGTCCACAGGACTTGGACGGATCTGGAAACACATTCTTTTAACAGAAAAGGGAACGTCATCACTGTTTGCCTGACGCCATTCTCCTTGTACTTCGTTACTGTAATAGCACTTTTCGAGCAAGACACACGGTGCGGTAAATTGCAGAAAAGCTGAAAAGAAAAAAAAAGAAAAAAAAAGGCAGCACAATTGTCAACAAGCAGTTTGGCACCTGATAGTAAACAGTAGGGAGTCTGGTTTGGTTTGAAATCTTGTGTTTCTCTTGACTGAACCATCACAGAAATGAAAAACCAAAAAAAAAATCCTGCTGCAGCCAAAATGTGTCCTTTCTCAGTCAAACCACTTTTTATTGAGACAGACAACCTAACTGTACCTTAGTGTGTTGTGGTATGACAAAACGTTTCACTGTCTGTCTACCTCAAGGCGTCTTTTCTGCTCCTTTGAGTGACTGAGTGTACCTGCTTGACCTGCAGGGAGGTGTGAAAAGTTCATTCTAGTCCCTTGATGTTACAGGTGTGTTGAATCCTGCTAAATAAAATAAAGTCAAACTCTTGAGCTGAAGGGAGCAGTCGCAAAATTCGGACTTAGATTCATAAAACCTGAATGTTAAAATAAAGGTCTCTTCCTACAAAATATCCATCGGTGCTTCTTTGCAGTGCTTTCACTACACCGTCAATAAAGCAAAGTTACAATCAGCTAGTCCACTTTATGAAAGTGCTTGTGCATTATTAATAAAGTAGTCTGTTATATTTCTCTTCATGAGGATGAAGGAAAAACCCTTTGAAAACATTCCCTTTAGTTAGACAAGATTCAGCTATAGTTGATTTGCTGTGACCTGGACTATGCAGTTTATGTATGAGGACCAATACAATGTTCTCTCTCACGTGTTTGGTGTCTGTTTGCGTTCAAGAGGGCTTTGGGGGAAAAAAAACTGTCTCCATCAACCACTGTGGTGATGACCTTGATCAAAGCATTTAACTCTTTTTTTTCTTCTACTTTTGTATTGAAGCACCTCAGTGGTCAGTGGAGAACTGTCCTTGCAGTGGAAAGCTTTGAGTGTAAAATGGTGTAATGGTGTACAATTTGATCAATAGGAGACTTCAGACTCTCTCTGGAACAATACCGGCTTACATAAAAGGGGAGGAAAAAAAAAAAGAAATCCTATTCTGGAGATTTTGGGGTGTCAAGTGAACAGGTTAGTTTTAAAGAACAGCAACAGCTCGGCGCTGGAGGGCATCACCTCCACAACAAAAGCTGACTTTTTATTAACTACTTTAGTATGCCTGTCAATTTCCCCGCTTAATATCAATCTTTCAGAGGCGAGCACGCCCGTAGCCAGCATGTTGCCAAGCGAGGAAAAACACACACTCCGACGCACGCACACACACCCACACACCTTTCGATAATTAGGTTGGCAGTTGCCCTTCAGCCACTGTGAGAAAATATTCACAGATCTGTTGGTAGTCAGGTCTTCCGCGACGAAGCCCATGTTTTCAGCAAACACAGAAGCTATATGGAGAGAAGTAATACTTTCAGTCAAGTCAAGTTGCACTTTCCGGGCCGCGCTGTCCTTGGGTTATAGGGAAAAAAAACAAAGGGTCACAAACAAAGCAGGTACTGGAGGCAATTTCATCTCATTTAGGATCGGAGCTTTGGCTTGTGAGGGAGGACAAGTCTTACATCGCTGCCATTTCAACAGCAGCGACCTTACTATCTCAATAGGAATGGTGGTTTTGTCAAGGCAAATATTTTATTTAATAAATTGAATTCCCCTGGGGAAGAATAAAATATGTTTTGTCCTTAGAATTTCTTAAAATATGTGTAAAGTTTTTTGATTTAGGGGACATTTATCAGTGGACTAAAAAAGTTTCTGTGCTGGCCTTCGGTGTCTTTTAAATGACCGGCAGAAGATGTGCACCTCTGCCCTCTGTAATCTACTTAGTGCTCTCATGAAAAAAAAAAAAAAAAAACTAAAATAACTCTCACGTATTATGTTTCCTCACTGGGCATTTGTCCGTTATATAATCAGCCATTTAATGTTCAGACCATTATACGAAGCTCTGACCCACGCATTTCTCGCTAACTGCTGATGTTACTGATTGAGGGAGCTTAATCAAGTGTTGCAAAAAGGACATTTTGCACAAGTGCCCAAAATGCTTTTGGCCCCGATGTGTTAAGTGTCTGATGAAGATGGCGATAATGCAAATTCAAAAACCATTAACGATTTATTCCTTTTTTCCCCCAAACTCAAAATAACTTAAAGGGTTAAATCTCTCTTAGTCAGTAAAATGATTTTACATACTGCATCTTACTTAAATAAGTGACTGATTTTCAAAATGCTTAGATTATCCTTTACTTTTACTTTTGTGGACATTAACGCACACATACCCGACTCTCCTACGAGCAGCGTGTGCTCGGTGTGCTCCATCACAGCTCTCGCTACTCCGATTGCATTCTTGATTCTTCTCAGGTCTGCGACTGCACCCACCTCCATCGTATCCCTGTTCGCAGAGAATACACAGGAAATAAATATTACTACTACTACTCTAGTTGACAGTCAGGTAAAGTGCTCTGATTTAGAAAATTTCAGCTCCCTTCCCCTCTTTAAAGGGTGCGAACCAGCTCGCCTCCTCCAAGCCCCTAACTGTGGTGTTGCTGTGTCTAATTTTGACTTCTGGCAATATGGAGCTCATTTTTTCTACGAGTATGTCCCTGTTTTGTTTGTCTCGTGCACGTTCACATGTCCCTGCCAACGGTGTCACACTATTTCATTGATCTACAGGTGGCAGTAATGCGCAGAGATACAGAAAGTGCTAGCAAAGTGCTAGCAAAGGCAATGAAAAACACTGCTCGCAAGAAAACATGCAGGTTTTTAACCTTTTAAGAAAAAAAAACAGCTTTGCAAATGTTTAATGGGGAAGCAAATGCATTCATCACATTTAATGTCGAATGTGAACATAACTTTTGTTTGTTTACAAGAAAACTTCCAAAAAGGAACCTTTAAGAGAGACTGCAAGTAACCCATCACCCTTACAAATCAGGAGTGGTTACGAGAACATACTGCATCAACATCCAACCGTCTCTGACGCAGCCCACCCCTCCAACGCCCCCGTCCACTTGACAAATTGTTGGCCAGTGATTAATGCAGACGATAAAACGAACCAGACCAAAGATGAGATAAAACCATTTTTTTTTTCAGTAGCAATGGACACATCTGACCTACATTGCATCATGTTATCTAATATTTCACGATATCATTTGTACCTCTTGCATTGTGGTTGAGATGAGCGCTCTGAGTAAATCCCATAAAATGCTGCTCGGACGAACATTAGTGCACAGCTTCGGATATTTGTAAATTGTCTAATTACGCAGACAAACTGAAACTGAGACGTCAACACGTAACGTTCAGTTTTGTTTGTGGCCGTCAGAGCGACATTAACCAAAGTCTGTAATCCAGCTGTCGAGGGTGCAGTTTGCGGTGATGATGTAATGCATTATAGAGAGCGGTTTCTAATATTTATCCACCACAACAAACTAAAGTCTCAAGAACTGTCATACAGTTGAGTCTAATTCTCCCGGGGATGATATGAAAAATTGAACATTATACTTTTTTTTTCTTTACAAAGCTAGGATTTATTGCATGACTGTTCAATGGGATTGCATTAAACTGCACTGCTGTTTCGATTCTTGTGCTCAGTCAATGTGTACAATATGTCTGCCGGTGATAGCTACTGTATTTCTTATGCAGCTATATTGGATAGTGTGTGGGAGCCTATCTTCTCCCCACAATGTATTCATGACTATGTGACCAAAAAAAGTCAATTTTCCTGCAAAATGGAAGAGGGAACTTTCGGCGGGGAAATAACAAACAGCTCGCTTTTGTCTGTCATCATGAGCTGACATTTGCCTCCCATTACAACTTGTGTAAATGTTTGTAGTTAAAGACTTAATAATTGGCAAGCTTTCAGATCCTAATGAGAATCTTAATTAGTGCTTTATCAGAGGGATGCTGGCTGGAAAGGTCGACCAGGAATGGCTGTAAATGTTTAAGATGCACAGACAGCACCAGCACGAATTGTGAGACAGTTGCACAATATGTGGACAGCAGCAGGTGCCTAATTAGAGTAATCAATATGTGGGTCATTTTCAATGAAACATAGGTCATTTCTGATTTTGCGAATCGTCACGAACGTTTCTCTGTTCATTTAGAGCCATTTCTTGCTTATTTATTGCTGCTTTTTATGGAATCCAGAATGAGAGCACTGCTGAGATTAAAGACTGGACCAAGAGTGCTAAAATGCAAGACTCACAAAAACAATAAAGCTCGGCTGCTTCTGCTTTCTTACCCAGCTGCTCGTGTTGCATACACGACAGCTGGATAGAAACAAAACAGCTGTTAAATTCCAATATCCTACACAAATGTTTAAAAACTAGACTTATTAAGTGACCAATTTTTGCTGCTTCGTTTTGCTTCAATACTATTGTACAGAATATTTTTTTAGCATGTCATTTCATTTTAACTTTTAGTGCAGTTTTACCCATTCATGATCATGGCATCCAGCGTGGTCTCTCCAGACTCATCTGGGCTCCCACCGTAGCCCACGCTGCCATCACACTGCTCCACTTCACAGCGGCCACAGCCTTTCTCCACTGCGTCCAACACCGAGCCACCGGACTGCAGGGCACTCCACGCTGTAGCAGGAAACAGAACACACAAACAGTCGATACACCAAATACTACAAAACACACATTTTATCTGGGACAGGAGGTAAACACCCTCTGCTGTTGTTATTACAGAGGATTTTGGCCACGATGTTGTATCCCACCAAACATTTTGGCGGCTTAACCTCAACTTGAGAGTAAGGTCACCCAATCCTGGAAATCTAGATTTGGGTGAAAAAGGCTGCGATTGACTCTCACAACCACGCTGAAAAAGAAAGTCTGTGTCCTGTTCTGAGGAAACTTTGCCACATCACAGTCGTTTTTTTACTGCAACTTTGACAGCTTCTGTATAATTATGGAAGCAGCTTGCACATTTTACAAAGTAGATTTTGCTTTGGTTTGCTGTAATAAATGTTTGTCAAATTTGGGTTCAAAGAAGTAATCCTCTCTTATCCTATGATTGCTTTCTTGTAGATTGGGTTTTTAAACCGCATTATTATAATATGTGGGGTAAATCATGACATCCCTTTGCCCTTTTTACATATCTGAGCAGAAGAATTAAAGGTTCAGATGATGTGTGAGATGACCAGTGCAATGGTTTTCTAATAAACAGGGAATGTGAGCAGACAAGCATTTGGTCACTGATCCCCTCAAGTGCCCATGGGGGATCAAAATACCAACTGGCAGCACTGTCACCAGCTTGCCACTAAATTCTCAGACCATCGCACCGTTTTCAGCGGGATACTGCCACAAATTCCTCCTCTTATCACTTATGATTTAACCCTCTAAAAATTCTGTTTCCGTCCCATCTTCTGCAAGTGCTCTTGAGATATAATTATTTCTTTTTATATATTAAACTCAGCATTACAATCTCCTTCACTTAGAAAATGCAGCAGAATGGAAGAAGAGATTAGCCTGCTATTGTCAGCTGCTTCTGTAAACCCCCAAAGGAAAAGAGATCTGCATGGGCGGATCAATAGCAGTGGCACGCAGACTGCGAATATCTAGCCGTAGAACAGATAGCTGGGTACATTTTTCTTTTTCACATCCACCTCAGGGGAAAGTGGTGATGTACATGCAATAAATTAAAGGGTATCCATCTATCAGACGGTGCGATTTTTAAGTTAACTTTAATCACCCACAGGTTTGATGTGTTTCTCGAGATTTTTGAACACCATTTCTATCTTCCTTTTTTTTTTTTTTTCCCAAGCAGAGCTGTGCACCTGCTGGAAAGCCACTTGACAGATAAGTCACAAGCAATGCTGAAATACTTTCAATTTCAATTTGAAAGTGTCCAATGTATCATCCTGAAGGAAATCAAATAGAGTGGAGGCAGATCTGGCAATGGCAGTTATGAAGCCTACTGGGTTCTGTCGAATTCCTATCCCCATCTACGACTCTGATGGTCTTACACACACGTATGGTTAAGCTGTAGTAGAGTCACGGGTATACTGCAAAGAATGAGCATTTTGTAATAGTCTGAGGGGGGAAATCCTGAAAATCCTGATTATGGAGCCAGACAGGGACTGAAGTGCACACACACATAAACACACGTTCTTAGTCTCTTAAGGTGATGGATGTATCTTGCAGTCACAAATGAATGTTAGAAATGTTTATTTTTTCTTCTTCTAAGGCTGCAACTGCAACAAAAATATTTTATTTTCAATTCATCTGCATCATCTTTATTAATTGATTCACTGTTTGGTCCTTGAGATGACAGGAAATGTCCTTTATGATTTTCTAAAGCCCAGCAGGATGTCTTGAATTGTTTTTTTGGCCATAGAGATTCAATTTACTATCCCGACTGACAGAGACAAGCTGGAACGAGAGACTGTCTGATATTTAATTTAAAAAATGACTGGAACAATTAATTGATTAGCAAAATAGCTGCCAATCAATTTTCTGTCCAGCGACTGATTGTTTCAGCACTAAATATTTAATTGTAATTAGAAACAGCACTGAAATTTAAAAAAAGCAATCAAAACAATCTTAAATGCTAAATGAAGGCTTTTACACCACCATACGTCATGGGTGGCATATCGAGTTGCCTCAGTTTAGTCCCACCATGAGTCATCTGGTGTTTGAGTCATCTAAGGAAACAGTGTGCACAGCTATTACCATCATACTGAGTTCATTTATCAAACTGAGCAGCTAACAAGACATGTGGTTGTCACATAAGAATTTCAAAAAGATCCGTTCCACGAAAGATAAAAGCAGATGACATCCTGAAATAACAAGTCACTGTCAGCTCCTCTTTCAAATCTCATGGCTCACCTTTTTAATGCTCTCCCTCTGCAAACTGAAATAATTGTACTTGGTATGTTAACATCCGTGCAGAATGGCTTGACCAATAAATTTGCTGTTCGCCTGTGAGCCTCAATAACCAGCATTGTGAGAATATTTCCAGCATTAAAACAAAAATAAAAACAGTATTTTGACACAAGGATACTTTTAAGATAGAAAATGTAATTTTGCAGAGGCACACCAATAGAAGTTATCAATTAATCTACTGTGTTAACCAGTTTTTACTTTCAAAATTAAAGTAAAAACAGTATAACATTACAGCACTGTATAAAGTAATGCAAAATATTTTGTCACTGATTTGCTCAGTTAATTATAGCAGACGTGTTGGTGTTCATCAGTCTCTCTCTGGGTGCCATTTTATTTGTTTGTCAGCAGATTGTGGCCACTTTATGTCACATGATTGAACTTTAGGCTGAACTTCTCTCAACAATTCCGTATAAACTCCCTTTTGAGTGAGTAACTCAGGGCCTACCTGCTATTGTTGCATTCTTGAATGGCCACGTATTGATAACGAGAGGCAGTGATGCTCGTCCAAGTGGGATTAATAACGATAAAGTGCAAATCTGCAGCGAAATTAACATCATATCAAGATCATAAAAACCTTACATGTACATTACGGCGACACAGAGGACTGCTCTGTTATTTCTTATTTAAAAACGGTATGTCGTCTTAAAGTCAGCACACCACCAGACAAACAGAGCAGGTGGTTACATTTAATGTCTTTTTCTTAAAGATAACTCGCCGCAGAGAGAAGCTACATGTTGGTTTCATGAAACGCTACATTTGAACTTCCTTGTTTTGTCACACGCTGGGTGGGCGGAGTCTTCCTTAAAGGTACAGTACACACATTTCAAAGCAGGGTCGTGGACTTGTTGTAGCTCATATGATGCAAATGGCCTGTAACATCACCCAAACAAATCCACACAAATAACCCACATGTATTTGACCAAGACCAGTTTCAGCGTGTTTGTGTTTGTGGGAGACAAAAACAAATATGAGTGTAAAAATAACCTGAGGGAATTTGTTCTAAACGACTTTGAAGGGAGTCAAAAGTTATGAAATATTAAAGCTGCATTGTCTCAGTTTGGACTAAGCCAGCTAATCAGAAAATGTATACAATTTAGAAATGCACTTTGTACTGATGGGATAGGCTCCAACTAGGTCATGCTGACCCGACACCAGAGGATAACTGGGCTGATTTTTGGTCCGATTCGCCCATGTGGATAATCTCGGGGGTGTTCGCAATTCAAGGCTGCTCCACTCTGATCTTTTAGTGGGAGACAGAATGAATCTGAATGTTACCGATCGGAACAGATCCTGCCTGATTTGAATCGCAAATAACAAACGTGTTTAATATTTACAACCTGAAGTCAGGTAGTGTGAAGAGCAAAGTTACCAGGAAGCATCAAAATGTAAAGTTAAGCCACGTTGATTTCGTCCTCTCAGCCATGACTTCATCCACAGTTTTATTCTTGTGTTTTGTTTTGTTTTTTTGTGTATTTGCTTTTTACTGATGTCACACTTTATCACGCAGTTTTCTTTGAGATCCAATGTCCTCTCCTTTCACCTCTGAAGTATTAACACCAATTGTGTGGCACAGTGTCTTGACTAAATCATCTGCTATGTGCGTTCTTGCGATTAAAATATCAAAATAAATCTGTTTAATCTGTTGCTATGTCTGTGGTCTCTGAAGTTTTTAAAATCTTTTAATAATTTGAAAGTGTGCACCAGGCATTAGCAAATGAGAGCCAACCAAAAGAATTGCATTAGTTTTTCACAACCTGTCATCAACACTGTGGCCAATTACTCACTTTAATCTTTAAACCTACTGAACTCATGTTAGCATGTTGTAAAATGATTCTCACCATCAAGCTAAATGTCAGTATCTTAATCTCTAATAATGATAGTGACCACTGACTGTTGAATTATGTTCTCCAGCTATTAGTGGCTGCACTGAGCAGTAGATGCCCAATGAAGAAATGATCTACCATCTTGGATTTTACAGCAGCAGTTTTGGATTATCACAACAGGAACAGCGCAGGTTGGATTAATATCATCAAGGCTCATTTCATTTAGGATAGCTGGTTTGCAGAGCCCTGCTGTTTCTTTAGTATGGCTCATTGTATGTGTGGCATATTAAAGGAAGTAAGCTATCAGTAACTTAATTAATTCCACCTGTGCTTTTCCTGCAATGACAAGTCAAAATGTCTGCTGTCAGAAAGGTGTGTTGACTTTGATGAATTTCATCTTTGACTAATCAGAATAACTTTTGCTTTGAGTGACTTTGAGTCATAACATATGGCACTGCCTTGACACTACACACTGACTTTTTTTTCTCCTGTTAGATTGCTGAGAAGTTCACCTTTCCTCTGGTGAGTTTGCATTTTTAACATTCTCCCATTTAAGAGCTGTATATCTAAAATGAATATGTCGGCTGAACTGCACTTATTGGACAAGAAACATCCAGTCATTCACGCAGATGTGCAGCGCGGCCTTTATAACCTGGCAGTTTTCACTGGCTGCCCTCATTATTCACAGCAGACTGCTCAGATTTGACCACCTCAGGGCAAAAGCTTAAACCAACCTCGGGGCACTTGGCAGCTTGGGACCGTGGTGCCTTTTCTCAAAGGGTTCATTCAGTGCGGAGATGCTGGGAAACCAAGGTATGTATTTGCCGCTTGTGCTTTTAGCAGATGTTGCTGCTTGTGCTTGTAGTAGATGTCTTGGCTCAGGCTAGCCTGTTGGTGCTTGGCAAATGTCAGCAAGCTGACTAAGCTGCCCCTGTTGCTGACTGTCTCTCAGTCTCCTTTCAGCTTTTCTGCTGTGTGCTTGACACACGTTCAGTTTGTTAAAGGCATGAATGTGTTGTCTTAATGGCTCTCCTGCAGATCTGCTTGTAGTTGACTGTCATAGCGCCGTCTGTCTGCTTCTCTGTCAAGCTACTGCATTCACTGCTGTGCATAGTTATTATCAACAGTACCACCTGAAAAAGGAGGGTATCTTTTAGCTCACTGCAAACCAGGCAGACCTCTGGACCTTGCGTGGAAAGCATGGCATTTTTCACACATACAATAATACCGTATATACAGCTAAGCATTAGAAAATATGTTGGTAAGAGCACCTTGATTGCCCCCAAGAAACATATTTTACTTTTATAAAAATAGTATTAATATCTGGCTGAAAGTTCATCTGAAAGTTATCAGGAAGCTTTTCTGCTAAGATCTAAGATGAGAAGGGCTTTGCTGCTGGGATTGTGTGAAGTTGCCATGAAGAACATAGCCTTTGTCCCAATTCAGTGGCTGGATCCTCCAAAGGATATGCTTAATAAATGGAATGGTAAATTGGAAAAAGTTTCATAATACAGCACAAATGAGGACATTTCATGTAACACATGAAGGACAAATGGCCAATGGTGTAACAAGCTTCTGATTCTATATAAAAAAAAGGAAAAAATATTAAATCTGTGAGATAAAAATATTTTCAAGAGCACATAAAGTAATGAGGAATGTCTGGTTGATGAAATAACACAAAGAATCGCTCCACTGTCCAAAGTCCATTGAACGATGTAGCTTTACTGTTTTAAATTATGCCTCAGACAGATATAAATCATTGAAACATAAAAATGTCATTTTTGAAAGAGTGATGGAGCCAAAGGTTTTGTTTTCTATAAAGGAATGCAGGAAATAGAAGATGACCCCTTAGCACTGGAATATACTGTAGCCCAAATGTATCATGATTGATTACTTTATTTGTCTGTATGCTATAAATAAGGAGCAGACAATCAATACAGAAGCCCAGAAAAAAATCTAACAGGCTCACAGAGTTCCCGCTGTGCATGTATCATACAGTGGCAGTTCAGTTTCAGTCCTGTGCAAAACTGTGCTCCACTCCTTGTTTCCCCCACTGGATTGTGCTCATAAAAATAAATTGCATGACCGTCTAACACAGTTCACTCATGCACTTCTGCTCAATGGAGATATTATTGGCCTATCAAAGAATGAAGAAATGATGAATGTAAACCTTTAGATTTAATGGTTTAGATTTTGATTACAAGTCACACGTCAAAATCTAAAATTCCCTTGGAGAACAGTTTTGGCGTGAAGTCATCAGTTTAATGTCATCTTTAATCATTTAGGAGTATAAATCTATTGCAATGTTCCATCCGTCCTTTTCCCCATCTCCTTCAATTTACCTCCTGGTAAGACGCAGTTGATTGTGACAGAGTGAAGGAAGCAGGCTGTGGTGAGAAGTTTTGGCACGCTCTCCACGTCATACCATATGGCAGTGCCTTGACACTACATACCTCCTGCTGGGTCTGGAATTTTTCTTTCAAGTTCCTGGAATAACATATCCCGGCAGACGAGGCAAAGTGTCCCTCAGAACAGAAAACTTGATAGAATTGGATCCTCTCATTTCGTACTAAACAAGAACAAAGCATGGGCCAGGCGGGGGGAAGCTAACAATATAGTCTAACCTTGAGACGTGGACGCCAACAGCGTGCCCTCTTTTACATTATTCATATGAAAAATACAATTTTCACTTATATTTTATTCATTGGTTTTTCCTTAAACAATGTGAAGTCTTAGTGTGATTTTGACAGGGGTATCTGACGGGGGAGAAAATGGATGAGAGGGAAAGAGTATTATTACTTTCACCTGTGTTATTGATCGAAATTAAAGAACAGCAGCTAAAAGAACAGCTTTTTAATAATAACTTCATCAGTCACCGCTGTCCTTTCAAGTTGTTTCATAATGTCCTTCATGACAGTCTCAGAGGGCATATGCAATGTCAGCATGAGTGAGTGCAATGGCATTGTGAGAAATTCATGTGTGGATATCTAAACCACCACACTGCTGTATATAAAACCTGATGGGTGATGTTTGCCTGCTGATAGACAGCTGCTGACAAAATTTTGCAATATACATTCAAATTCTAGTCGAGGGACACTGAATGTACAAGGCTGATACCAATATAGATATTTGGAGGATGGAAATAGAACAATATCAGCTGAAAGTCTTTTTTTTTTTTCTTCAATCACATAAACAAACTTTTTTTTTTTTTTTTTTTGTATTTGAAAAATAAACTCTCGGTAGTGCTCTCTGGTGGACAAATGACCATAAACATGTCTTTGGGATTTCTGTACTGCGGTTTCTTGTTAACTAGCGCTCACACCAGTACACTTACACTCACATTAACACAATTCATCTTTAACAAGTCAATTTTGGCAGTTTATTATTTATTTATTGTTTCTGAATTATGTCAGGTTCATCCGATTGAGTCTAAAGATTTCTAGAACCAAATCCTATTAAAGATCCTTCTAAAAGTTTTCCAATGGTACCATTTAGTGCTAATGCGGGATGTAGTCTATTGTTATATTGTGGTTAAAAAAGACGTAAGAGTCAAATGGTTCTGTAACATGATCAGCAGACCAAACCCAACTTTGACGTGATTTTGAACACTATGCACATGATGAAGCAAAGAAAAGAAAATAAATGAGACCTTTTAGAAAGCTTTTTTTTTTAATGAACAGAAACAAAAATGTGAGTTATCCTGGTTTTTGAAACACAAAAAATGCTTTTTTGGGCTGTGCTTAAACCTAGAGAGTCACTGTAGTTTCTCAAAAAAAATTATATTGTTAAATTTTTTTTTGGTTTCTGAATATAAATGAAGGTAAAGGCTTATGTGGAACGAGAAGGCACAGCTGTCGTTTTATTGTGAATTGTGTGTTGATGTTGCAGATGCTTAGAACGAACAGTTAATGACGGCATTTTCTTGAGGGAATATCATCTCAGGAGAACTATTTAATATCAGGGTTTTTCTTTTTATATATATATACAAAACTTGAGAGCTCAGCATTTTACAATTCATCCTCTGAACACAGAAAGTGAAGTTAGAACAAGACAAATCCCCTAAACCCTCCCCACAAGTTTTTCTAATTATCTCGAATGCCAGCAAAGTCAATTAGCTCTTTTTTTTACGTTTTTTCCGTGGGGTCCAAAACAGATGGCACGAAGGTTTGTCCAGAGACTTGACTTTGTGACTCAGTCGCCAACGGAGACGTTCAGATGGTAGCGTGGACAAGACTGTTGAAAGACAAGTCGACTTTCAAAGGTGATAAATGGGGTAAAATGCCAGCTAGGTGAGCCGCGATACCAGCTGTCAGCCACAAGAAGAAGAAAAAAAATCTCAGTCGATGGCTGGCACAGGACGAAGTATTCTGCCGAACAGATCTGTCTTCAGAGGAAACCATAGCCTAAATCTATCAAACAACTTAAGTTAATAATGTACTCCCACCAAAAAAAGTTTCTTTCATGAAGTTACAGAAAATACTTTTAAAGCATAGCCAAGAAATCCCAATTACCTAGCTAATTGCTAAGTTCTTTTACATACCTTCTCTTTCTCATGTTTAATGACCAACTGGACTAATCACTACTCGTACATTAAACAATTGTTATCATAAACTAACATTTTTGCCAATAAGAAAACCTTATTGCCATACTATAAGTGAATCAACACTTTATTAATTTATAGACAGTACTGCAGCTGGAATATATGGCATTGTTCACGTCCATGTGAACCGATTATGATCTTTTGTTTTAGTCTTCAGGCATCCTAACCATAGAAGACAACTTGAAAAGAAAAGTAAAGTTAATTCTACATGAACCATGGGCAACACTGGTATTTGTCTACTTTCTTTAGAGCGCCTTTCTATGAATTCTTCTTGCGCAAAAAGTCCAAAATATTTTACAACCAGTACATCTGAAAAGTGACTCAAAAAGCTTTTTGTGCCGTTTTGAATCACAAACATTCTCAGTTCAGAAATGCAGAAGGGAAGAATAAAAGGCGCCCCCTGGCTCTTATTCAGTGCAGTGGGGGCTTTGAAATAAGTCACACAAACGCCTACATTGCATTTTGCTGTATATAAAATCACTCTTGTCAATGCGCTCTCCAATTTAGACTTCCACATACTGTGCACACGTGTTAAAAACGCAATCAATGTCATTCAATAACAGGACCTCATTTAAGCCGATCTATTGTATAAATCATTCTCTTTTTTTTCTTTTTTTTTTTTTAGATCCGGTCATGTATCAGCTCTTGAGATCATGTAAGCAAATCTGCATAGTCAGTCAGCCATCTACAGAGGCTTCAGGAGCTTAGATACAGCTGTATTATTTGTGATTGAATGTTTGAGTCTCCTGCAAACTAGGATTTGAGGCCATTCAGTGTTTGCTTTTTCATTTAGCTGAAGCTTGCCTGAACAGACTGTCAGACATGCCGGATTTAAGATAAATCCATGCATGCACTTCGAACTAACAGTGAGACTTCTAACAAGCAGGAACACAGTGCCCAGTTAGATGTCACGTAGACTGTGCCGCAGCTCGGGGGGAAAAACAGGCACGCTTCATAGCAGAGAATACAGTACAGCGTGGACCACACCAGCGTTTGTTGTCATGCTCCAAGCCTTGTCCGTAGGCGGATGATTGCTTGAAAGAAACTTACAAACCCACTGCACACTGTGTCTACTTTTTACAAAAACTCAGGTATCCTCAAGGAGTAGAGAGCCTGATTTTGTGTGCACAGGCAAGCACAGTGTACTCTGTTACATCTGCTTTCAAGTTTGATTTAAGGTAATTGTTGCATTGTAAGCTCTCCTAAACATAATTTAGTGCTATTCCAATATTTCTTCGGCTGCAAACCTTGGATCGCTTCCTCTTTTATTTTTATTATTTTTTATTTTTATCTTTTTTACATTTTATAGTATATATGCCAGATCTGTTTTAGTAAACATCATTTGTAAGCATGATGTCCCTTCTAGTATTTGAGTAATATACTGTGTATGGCACACAATCCAGACATATTTATCTCTGATATGTATTTGTGTACAACAAGTGTCAAGTGACGATTTATTTTCCGTTATATTAGGAACATCTGTCTTAAGACAATACAGGAAAATGTATAATCCCAACCTAGCCAGAGTATATGCCCATTTTACACTGGACTGTCTAATAAAGTATAATGTACTCTTTTCTTTTCTGTGCTGCAGTTTATGATAAATGACGCAATAAGTTATAGCTTGTTTGCTGAATATGTGAAAAATGGCGATGGGAAATTAAGCATTTACTGTTATTACATTTTTTTGCATTTCACTTAAAGGAGATTTATCTTGCAGGAATCAATTTAAATGAAGTTGAACAAAGAAGGTCCTCAAGCACAATCCAATGGAAAAAAAAAGATTGGACTTGGGGATTAACATAGAAGAAAAAAATGCATTCAGTATCCCTTGCAGAGTTGCATCTGGGAGGAGGCTCCTTAATTCTATTACGTACATTTCTGTGCTGCTCTCTTTCCATTAATCGGTGTCACTCCTCACCGCTCTTTTTGTTGTCACAACTGATAAATTCAGACATCTCGGTAAAGGATTTAGATTCACTCCACATACTGCGGGTCTATTAAAGTCACTCTGCTGGGAGGGGAAAACACTGTTTAGACAAAGGAAAGCGACAGAACAGTGCTCATCAGTAGCTTTAGTGATCCAGCTAAGTCAATCACAATGTAATTGTACCACTGATCCAGAGGATGGGGCTGAAGCATTAACCACACAGTGCTGTTCTGCTTCTCTGTTTATGACACAGGGTATCTAATGATAAAGCTGCAGTCTTGCTCTCGCATGACAAGGCTAATTGTAAATTGAACTGCAGCTCACATGAAGACCACTAGATACTTTCAATCAGCTTTTCCAAGCAGCTAAGGTCTAGTTAACAGCCCATTGTGAGCTAGACATTTGCCACTTGTGTCTGAATGGTTTGAATAATAGTAAAGCAAAAAAAAAAGAAAAGAAAAACTGAGGTGGATGTTGGATTATTCTCCTGAAAATATAGCGTTGCCACGAGGAAAACTCCAGGATTCTTCCAGTACACCGGATACAAAAACCTGATCCCTAAACATCGTCAAAAGATGTTTAAAGGGAGGGTTGAGATGTCTTTAGAGGAGAAAATGTCTTGGTAAATGTATCACAAAACCACAGGTATTACTCTGGAGATTTAAATTCCTCTTCACGCATAAGAGAGCAAGAAGAGGCACTTTTTTTATTATTATTTCCGGCATTGGCAGGGCCACATCTGTCTTTTTCCTCTTTCTCTTTCTATTCCCTGCTGCCTGAGAAGTCCTGATAAGAAGCGCAAGTATCTGGGGAAGAGTAACCCCAGCATGCCGAGGTGGGATTCAAATTGTTTGATGGAGTGGCTGATTAGCTGTTTTTTTTTTTTTTGTTTGTTTTTTGTTTTTTATTATTTTTGGATTTTATTTTTCAGTTTTTAACTCCCTGGTATTGCTATGGGACACTTCCAGGCTTTCAAGTTGTGATGTCGGTGCCATTCCAGTTTTCTTTTTCTGCCAAGCTAATGTGTACGGTGGAAGGGATTAAATTATTTCTGTCATTGTATTACTGGCAGACACATAATTTCAGCTACTGTAAGGGCCATTCACTAGGCTTTAGTGGCAGAGCTACAATGGGAACTTATTTCTTTGTTCGTTTTAAACTTATGTGAAAATTGCAGTTCTAGATTGAAACAAAAAATCAAAACACATTAATTACTTTTTGACTAAAATATCCCCATTCTTTTTTGCCTTTAAGACTTTACCTCCAACAGCCCATAACAAATTGGGAGAGCAGTTTTAACCTAACCATTGTGACTGCCAGAGCCAAAGAGGAGACCTTTAAATGTTCTTTCACTAGATTAATTTAAACAGTGTTTTACCTGAAGGATGCAACTTTGTGTGTGTTTTCAAGATGCACACAAATCTCCGGATACAAATTGATTGGTATCTCAAAAAACATGCCTGCAAACACTTTGACACAGATATATGTGCTTTTGCTGCCGAAAGATATAAAAGCTTTTATTCTTTACACTGTTAAAGATTATGTGACCATCGGATGAGATACGCGTGGATTTCCACAAGTAAAGGTTGTTAAAGCAGTAAGCCCCGAGAGGCTGTGGTTTACATTGATTTTAAAACAGCTATGGGGCGTTGTTAGGCATGACGTTCCAGCCACGGTTAAGAGCGAGAGACATTTTGACATTTCGAAATGATATTTTACATTTTTCTTAATGTCAACAAAGCCAAACAAAGCCAAAACCAACTATGTGTTTAGACTCTTTGTCCTCCCCCCCGTCTGCCGCACTCAGCCCCAAGCCCATATTGAAGATTTAATGATCCACAATTGCTTTCACTGTGTTTTTTAAAAGACTAAATAATTTCTGCTGTTCCAAACAACTGGGCACTGTAGTTTTTTAGGAAACGTTACTCAAACGAGAATAAATAGTACATTTGTTGGGTGCATTTGTGAATTTTTAATGCAGCTGCACAGTTTGTGTGGGGGATTGACTAAAAATAAACTACATGTCCATGGTATTGAAGGAGCATGTCACCCACGGTGTCTCCCAGCCAGCCCAGTGTCTCTATTGATGTGCTGGATGTGGAATTGGTTTTGGTCATTTCACTGGATCCTTTTGACAATTCTTTGAAAACAGTAATCCAAACAGTCTCGTGATGCTTTATTCCATTACAGTTGTTATGAACTGTTTCACTGAAGATGACAGCATTTAAGAGTTAGAAAGCGGACCTTGGTGGCTGTACTTGAAGGAAAATCTATAGTATACACTCATCCATAACGCTCACATCAATAGTGTTTCCTCTCAACATATAATTCAGACACTGAACTATTACCTTTTTGTAATGTTCCATGTAATCCCTTTATCGTGGAGAAACCGGAGAGCACAGTATCCTTTATTTGCATTTAAGAATAATTCTTGACAAGTTTGGGGTCAAGGGCCTTTGTCGATGACTTTGTGTCAGTGTTTTTCTGTACTAAAGAAGTAACACTTGGAAGCCCTCAGTCGCTGGCTCACAGAGGGAATACAGCCTCCCATCAGGGATTGAGCCAACTACCTTATTAATTAGCCTTTGCAGCTTTAGGCCAACCTGCTAACCCATTTAATGAGTAAATAATTGCTTCTTAGGTCTTATGTCATCATGTCTTTTATTAATATGGGAACTTATCTCAAAATTACTCTTGAACCCTCGAAGTGCCAAAACGAATTTGGAGCAGGGGAGAATTTGGCCCAAAGATCCTTCTTTGGGCTATAAATCTTGGAGGATTGGTTCCCAAATAAGATAAATGCCGATTTGATTCCTTGAGGATTTTAAGAATTGTCGGAAGACTTTTTGACAAGGGATTGTTATCAAATAATTGGAAAAGTACATCCAATTTAAATATTTTTGCTAGAACTTGTACAAACAGATAAATGAAACATTTGGCTCCCTTTGAGTTGTTCGCTGTTATTCATTTTTTACCTTTCCTTGTTTCCACTTTCACACCTGCACGTCACTGAGCCTAGCAGTTCATTAATTTTACTGAAAGCTGATTTATTTAATTAGCGTATACGATTTTTGGAGATTCTTCATCAGTCCCCAAACTATCATGACTCAAACTAAACACGAATTGCGGGGGAAAAACAGGTATTCTTGAAACTTTCCAATTAAAATCAATAACTTGTAGCAGACTTGAAAGAAATCAGTGAGGGTTTTTATGAAAATGACGTCTTTGTTACACTGCACTGATGTCTGATGTTTCGTGTTGTTTCTAACTGAGCTCTGGCAGTCAGGGGTTGCTTGGATGTCTATTTGTGGAGTGGTTTGGGAAGTTGTACTTTTTTAAGGAGAGATGAAATATGTTTCTGATATTATTTTTTTTAACTTTATTAGTATAAAAGGCGACTTTAAGTGAATAACTGTCACATTATTCACATTGCATCTTAGAGAGGAGCCTGTTATCAGTTCAGTAAACTTTGGTGGCAACTGTGTAATACGGTATAATAATGTGCAGTCAGTAGTTCAAGTTGTTCTTGTCAAGTAACAAAATCATTTCTAAAAAATTCATCTACTTTTTGCTCCACAGCTCAGACTGTGACCTCCTTTCTTCTCTCTGTCTCTAAATAGAAAAAGTGTAAAAGGCCTGAAAATTATTGGTAGTGAATCTGTTTCAATCACCTTCTCGCCTTATAAAATCTGCACTTCATTTAGCTACTAAAGTAATGACCGTCAATGGGTTTGTAAATAACCTACTTAGAGGAAATTATACTAGAAAATGTGCTAATTAGCAAGAACAATGCTTGCACTGGCAGTGTAAAACCATCTAATCCTTGTCCTCTAAAGCTTAATGCTTGTCTTTAATACTTAGGGGTCCATTTTCTAAGACTATAAGGGTTAAGGAATCATTTCTTTGGTGTTTGTGCCTGACTGCTGAAGCCAAAAATCTATATGCCTGTGTTCATGCTGCAAGCCCTTTAGATGAATATGTCCAATATTAAATAAGAGGAGCACACAAAAAACATGATTGCAGTTCAGGCTACACATCAAGTGCATCTGTACACCTTTTTTTCCCTTTCAGATGTAATTCAGATGTTTGATTTATGAGAAAAGGGAAAACATGCTGCCTACTGGAGATGTATGAAACATTAATTTGTACATATATATATAAACACTGAAAAATGTAGTAAGTTTATGTTGTTTTTAACGTTATTTGCTGTGATACTAGCGACTACACTTGTGATAGAGTTTTTTTTCTATGAGCCCTGGTGTCATGTTGAACCGTGACCAAGTATAAAACATTCATCCCAGTAATTTAAATCAGAAAGAATAACAGACATGTAAATGTTGTATCAACCCTGACAGAGGTCCTCTTGAGGAGTTTTGTAGTGTGAACCCTGTCAACATATGACAGTGCACAGGTAGTGATAATAATTTAACAGGAAGGCTGTTGGCAAGCCACAGTGTGTCTGTGGACAGCTCCGAACTGTAGAACAGCTAACAGCTATGACAACAGCTGCTTTTTGACTGTCTGGTTATGAGGCAATTTGTCAAGACTCCTGACAACTTATACTAGAAATCCTACAATAGAGGAGTATAAGTGTCAGTCTGGGGTTTTTAAAGTAGACAGGCAGAAATGAGTCAGGATGCGGTGCTAAAGACTGAATGAATTTCTGACCTGTCCTGAAGGACCGGCGTTGTGGATGTGAATCTGTTTTTAGTCTGAGCTAAAACACACGAGTGATGGACATGATGTAATGTTTCTGTTTGGGGAGAGATATTGCTCGTATAGCAGATGCATGCACAGTTAAAGCGTGAGTATGTAGCTACTTGTGCTGAAACAATTAGTCTGCTAATGCATTATTTGATTAAGGCAGCCTAATTGACAGTTATTGATACTTCATTTGTAGTTACCACATAATAACATAACTGTTTTTCCTGTTTTATATCATTGTTTTATATAATTATTGTTTTATTTAACAAATAATTCAACCGTCAATTAAATACGTATGCTTTTTGGACCATCAGTCAGACAAAACCTGCAATTTAAAGGGAAAGTTCGACATTTTGTGAAATGCACTTATCTGCTGTCTTGCTGGGAGTTAGATGAGAAGATCACGACCCTCCTCTCTGTGTGTTAATATGACATATGCTGGCAACCAGGCAAGAAATAGTTATTTGTTCCCGACCAGAAAATAGACCGGCCCTGTTTCCAGTCTTCGTGCC
This sequence comes from Scortum barcoo, assembly GCA_023238725.1. Lineage (NCBI taxonomy): Eukaryota > Metazoa > Chordata > Actinopteri > Centrarchiformes > Terapontidae > Scortum > Scortum barcoo. The sequence continues at coordinate 6,197,330 of CM041554.1, forward strand.
AGATTAATTTACTTGGCTGCTAGCACCAGCTCATATTTAGATACTGTGTGGCAGTGGCATCAACCTTCTCATCTAACTCCTAGCAAAGGAATTAAATAAACATATTTCTCATTCTTTTCCTTTAAAGATAGTAAAGCTATAAGGTAACATAAGACTCTTGGGAACTGACATTATTGTTTCTTTGAGGCTTTTTTTATATATTCAAAACTATTCATTTTAAAATAGAATGAAAGGAACCATTATTTTTACAGCATTAGTTTGCATTGTATGTACAGTATGTCTGCGTTCATATGCGGGGGTAGCTTTCCAAGGCCAACTGTTGCGGTATGTCATTGTCCCCCCTCTCAGAGAGAGTTCCTTGAAATTAAATATCAACACAATTTGTCAGTATACTGTATGTGACAAGACACCAGAATGTGAATTGTGACTTGAAGTGTCCTTTGTTGTACTGAGCACGGACCTCTTGAATACATCCTTTATGAGATATTTTTGGGCCAATCTTATCTCCACAAATAACATAATGGCTCAAATGTTGTGCTTCATAGCCATTTTTCACTCGGTGGAGTGTTTAAAAGCACTTGGGATGGAAAATTGAATAGAATTTATGGCAAAGTAATCAAATCAGCCTGAGTATCTTCTGAGCACTGACCAATGTTACCACTGCTTCCTAGAACAACCACCAGTTCAATTGAAGTTAATTAGAATGAATGTAGTAGGAATTATTTGGACGATTGAGACAAATAACCAATCTGTGCACAGCAATTGAATTGTTTTGTTGGCAATACAGCTTCCAATCAGGGTTGGACACCTCTCCTCTCCCTGCTGACTTCAGATACCAAAAGACAATGTACGCTCATTTGCTTAGTAAAGATTTTTTTTTTTTTTTTTTTTTTGCCATCCTGATTTCCAAATTCAATTTAAGGCCAATTTCTTGCCAAGGAAAAGAAAAGGTCCTCTGGAGTGCTGAGAGTCTCTGTTTTGATCATTGTTTTCTTTCAGGTTGGAGAGAGAATTATTGATTTGGATTCAAATGAAGCTGTTGGGAAGCGAGAGGTCCATTTGTCGAAACTCACTGGCGTGCGTCACTCCAGATAATGAGGAAGCATAATGAAGCATGTTAGCTCTGCGCTCCGTCATCATCGAAGGTTGTCAGCCACGGCACTTTGATTGGCACCTGTCACAGAATCAATGGGATTGACTAACATTTGTGGCTCGCCATCTGTTTTATTGTTGTGCAGTATGAATGAATGGGAAGGAGCTATGATAATTCCTGTCCTCTGTCATTTTTTTTCAGGCAGTTTCGGGAGCCTAAATGAGCATATTTTGCACTGTAGGACTATGTCATTTCCAGTTTTCCACACAGATGAAATGGTTCCTACTGTGATATTGTCGAGAGCTCAGAAAATCACGTAGACGTGTCTATTTCTCGCTTGCACACTTCTCCTGTCAACCTGCCAAATAAAGGATCTCTTCGTGGTCAGATCTCAACGGGGGATCAGTAACACAAAGCGTAAATATTTCTCCATAGGTAAAACAGGAGCATTGCTATTGTTGGATGAACCAGGATGATGTGGCATACAGATGAAACAGTTGAGTTAGTCTTCCCAGAAGGAGTTATCCCTTAGATCTTTAATTAGGGCAAGAGAAGACAGGAAAATGTAATCAATCCTTTCACCTCTGGGGTTTCTGTAGTGGGAATATGCAATAATGTATATTCCCTCAGGACAATATTGTCATCAATATTTTATTTAGTGAGGCCTTTTTTGTAATCCTAGACATTTCAGTGGCAAAATTTTAGCAGTTTTTTTTTTTTTTTTTTAATAGATCACCAAAACTGAAATTTTGTTCTAATGATTTGTGAAAATTCTCTTGCCCAGATTGCACCTGATTCCTTTTCATTCTGAGCAAAATAAAGATGCAAATAAGCAATAACAGATGGCTCATAACCAGCAGCTCTTATTCCACACATTGTCATATGGATCAACTGAAGTTAACACATTTATTTGGGAGAAAGGACACTGAAGTTGTTACAAAACCACTCTCTGTTTATGAGGACACAGCGAGGTTGTGTTATAGTCCTAATTAATGCGTGCAGAGGATTGAAGCTTCCATTTATGCCACAAGACATTTGGGATAACTTTAATTTATGGAGTACAGAGAGAACTGGTGCTCTGACACAAGCAGCAGGGGGTCTTTGAAAGCGGGCGGCATTTTGCCGTGAAAGAGCTTTGAACATCTCTCCCTAAAGCAGGACAGGAATCAAAAGCAAAGGCTAATGTGCCTTATGCACCACAGTGTTCCATATCCAAAATTGTCTCGAACTGTTCATTATTCATAACAAATCCTTGTTAGGTTAGGTGCATGTCTGAAGTGGCAACAGGCAGCTCCCTAACTGGGAGATGCATGTTCACTTTTAGATCATGACAAACGTATGTCATTTTACAATTGTAGTTCTCCAGATCTGCATGAATTTAGTGATGAAGCTAAATGTTATGTTGTTAAGGTGGAATGTGTTTCTTTCCCGCTCTGTGCTGTCTGACCCTCTGCTAGCCCCCCGCAGAGCACCAAAGATGTTGTTGTTCTTGTCAGATGCTCACAGCAGCTAATTAGAGAGGGACCAACGTTCGAGAGAACCAATACCATTGCCATAGGTAGTTTAATGAAAAAAAATCATGTCCGCTTTCAGTAGACTTGTAAACAATATGTTGTTCAAAGAATTTCTGCCAGTATAAACCAAAGAAATTGATGTGAGTCAGAGCACATGTGAGAGAGCTCCTCTTGAAGGTAAAATAAATTGATAGAGATCAAGCATATGATGCTGAGCTACTTCTACTGATGTCAACGCTAATGAGAGCTCACATCGCGGAAGAAACATCTCCGAGGATGAAGGTTTGGTTTACACATGTAAACACTTGCCCGGCTGAACGATCAGGGACTAGATCCCCAGTAACTGTGTGGGAGCAAGATGTCACGTAGGAGCGTGCAGCTGCCCTCACTGCTAGTGTGTGAAATGTTTCGTTTCAACACCACAGGGAGTTCAACAACTGTTATTAATGATGGAAAGTGCTTAGGAACCATTAATCCAGATGGTAATTGCATGAACTTTGGACCAAACTTGTGTGATAGAAAGATACATCCTCTTGATGGACAAAATGACTGCTGATGGTGTCAGCTTCAATTATCTCCATGGTTTGCAATGGAGAGAAACAAATTGAATAGCTGTGTAAATGAAACTGCGAGCAAACCTTATGATCTGTGAAATTCCAAATGTAGCCTTGTGGGGTGCAGCTGGTAACTGTTTTTATCTCGATGAGCCTGAGGAGTTAAATAAACTTCATTAAGCCTTTTTTACTTCTGCAAGAGCTGAATACAGCTGAAAGTTACTCCCTCCACACTTTACCCTACCATAAAATCAGTGCCTTAGTTAAAATAAAACACACCAGAATCTGTATTAAAATGTGTTTTCCCCTCGGCCCATTTCAGTTCTGTTTGGACGGCTTGAGAAAATGTTTGGATAAAATGAGAATAAAATAGCCCACCTCCAATTTCTTGGGCTTGGCGCCGTGCCTAGCAGCCACAGTCTTCAGCGGTTTTGTCTTTTGTTTAGATTAGTATTGTTTCAGGAAAGCAGAAACACATGTATGGTCTGTTATCTAATGACTGCCAGTGTGGCTACTGTACATTCAATTTCTAATTAAGTGTGATGAATTCTGAGTCTTGAGTCACACCATACCCTGCTGTAGGTTATTGATAGGACCAGCAGGCAGCAGTGCCAGTAAGTTCCTCAACGTAATTCACTGAAAATTATAGATTCATATTCTATTTCACAATTGTTCAATAATTTGAGTGTAATGTGATCTTAACAGGGGATTTAGCAGAATGCACTGTTAATGCGACTATTAAATAAACATGTTCTTGTCTTCCAGCCAGGTTTCACACATTAAAACTCAAGAATGGTGTGAACGCAAAACGCAATAATGTAAAACAAGAATCTGTCTGTTCTGGCTGTTCATTTGAAGCGGCTTGCAGGCTTCCTCTGGCAAAGGTTAATGTACATTTGATACCAGCTAACCTTCCTATCGAATAATCAGCTATTATAACAACTAGATTCACATGTAAGAGTTTGGCTGGTGATCACACCTTGATCACAGTAGCTGGAGTCTTCTCAAATGAAGAAGAATCAAGACTGTTACCAGGAATTATTTTAGTGTTTATTAAATCTTAGTACAGTCTGTTCATATGATGGTTGTAAAAGAAAAACAACTGTGCAGTATTCACCCAATTATGTATGTATTTATGTAATTTACAATATGTTTACTACATTTTTTTTTTTTTTTCAAAAAACTGGTTTGATTATACTGGCAGAGCATAGCACAGACTACAATCACATGATTTTTTTCTAGGAAGGCGGCATATCTCGGGTTTCTCTTCCCCCTACATTCGTATAAGGAGGTTCCTAGTCAAGTATCCTGGAGGAAAGAAGGTACCTTCAAAATGACATAAAGCAAAGGTGTCTACCTTTGGGCTAAAATATTTCATGTTGACAGAAATAGCTTCAGCTTTCCCTGGCTCCAGCATTAATGTGCAGCCTTAAATCAAGCACCATATCCCCTTTAAGAAAAAGATACTTTCCTACAGTTATCCAAGTTTCATGTCGAAACATATTGTATATACACCACAGCCCCTTCGGCATCTATGAGTGGTTTGAGTATTTTTATCTGAATGCAGTTCTCGAGGGGAGTGAGACTGGCGAACGCCCACACAGCCTCGCTGACAGCCTTCAAACTAAGCAGCAGCACTGAAGCCTAGATGCACTCCTTCAGTTTGTGTCATTGCAACGTACCTACTTTGACGGTCTTACGGCGGATGGATGCCCCCTCGCACACATGCAAACACACAACCACACCCGCGCACAGTCAATGACATCAAGTGCTGATGGGGCGCCTGCAACCAAAAACTGCTGAAAAGTGACCCTGACCGTGCCCTTGTCACCGACTCCGGGTAACAAGTGAATGGAAATTGGTTTTACCTGAGTCAGGTAATCATTACTAAATGAATTTGCTCCTGAGCCAAGGGTATAAGTGGGATAAATATATATCTCTGAGATGAATACAAATTTCACTTATGTAATGAAAGGCAGCCTGGTTATTGATTTTGGAGGTTACGTTCTGCGTGCTTTTCAGCGCCTGCCTCTACTACATTAGAATGATGAGTTTTCAATTTGGCAGGTGTTTACATGAAACTGTCAACAATTATGGCAATGACAATTTTAATATTTTGTTATTTTTTCTTCGGTCCTGCAGGTCCTCCCGTCCAGTGCAGATATGCAAATCGTTTGTGTTTCATGCATGCATAATGAGCCTAAATGTGAATCTTGTCACCATGTTGATTTTTCCAACCCGAGTTTTTGTGCACCGTCATCACCATGGCAGACACACATCACCTTCATTATCATCATCTCCACTGCCATCATCTGCATTCTAATCATCATTATAATCAGAGATATCATAATTATTACCATTGCGACTGTACGGTTGCCACAATCATTGCTATTGTCGTGCGTTAATAAAGTGGCAGTGATTCATTTCTCCGTGGCTCTGACTGTGTTCATTACGCTTCAATAACAGATGGACCCTGTTAACTGCACACGTCTGACGACTGCTGAAGTGTCGGCTTCAGCACACGGAGCAGCTGGGAGGACATGGCCCGTGTTTCAGAGCTGGTCCGTGCTCTTCAATAATTCAACCCTTCCAGCTGTCTCATATCAGGCCCAAAGCTCCTCGGCCTCCAAGCTCACATCAGAGTTATACTGAGGCACTGCAGTAGACCAACTATAAGTGGACCTTCGCACCGGTGTTGTTACTTAAAAATCGATGTCTTACACTGGCTATAAGAAGCCTCACAGCAAAACCTCGACCTTTATTTAAAAGTGTTTTTACAGTCCCTACTTACTTTAACTTATTTTCTTTAAGAATTTGAAATATTTGTCTTTTTCTCTTTTTTTTCAGTCAAGACAGACTTTTTTGTAATGCAAGATATCTTCAATTATTGACTGGTGCCCTGAAGGAGAGTGGTTAAAGACCCTTGAATTTATTTTTTCTCCTATAGGCTTCTTGGAAGAGGAGAATGGATCTATGGATGTGGCATCCTGGTGAGATGAAAGTCTAATTATCTCTCAAGAAAACGGGTGGAAAGGCTTTTTAATTAGGACCCGACCGAATCCGCGCACTGAGAATTTGTACATTGTGATGGATGGTGTGTGCATCTCCTTAGTGACTGCAGACAGAATAATAATCTGACGGAGGGGAGTGGACTGTGTAAAGCAGGGTGGCCAGTGAATAAGAAACCAGGGGGAGGAAAGTGTTAGAAGAGTGGAGGAGGGGAAAACCCAAGGTGGGGTTGGAGGGAGAATTTGAGGGATGTAGTACTCGGGAGTGGGGAGGTTGGGGTAAGACTAAAGGAGGCACGCGAGGCCCAAAGGTATGATTCATGAGGCAGCCAGCGGTGAAAAAGAGGGCTAAGAGTTTGAGAGAAAGAGCGATTAGGATAAGAAAAGTAAATAAGACTGAGATATACGAATAAAGGCAGAATTACAGAGAAAGAGGGAGCAACAGAGCCCCGGAGCTGCAGCCATGATTGGTCCCGTTCCCAGCGTACAGCCGATTGGTTAGCCTTCTCCACACTCCCCTCTCCTTGGCTCTTACCTCCCCTCTCATCTCAGCAGGGGGTCCCACAGTCGCCAAGCCCCTTAATGCTCCCCTCCACTCTTCTGCTGCGTGGCTGGCATGCAGAATGCATAATCACTATATAATCATAATCAATGTCTGTGCATGTGTAGGAGTACAATAGCGGCTCGATTGAAACAATTTTCACATGTTTCTGTTTTTTTTCTTGAAGATGGTTCAATAAGAAATGCTGTAGCGCACTGTATATGTGACGCACCTATGCAACAACAGCCTTTCATGTAAATTTACCAGGAAAAGAGACTGTGCGATAACGTGATTATGTCTGTGCTAACTCGATTATAGGCTTGAAAGAGTGGATGTGAGCTGTGGGTACATTAGGTGTGCCTCAGAATTTGAATGCTTTTGGAAGACAGCCTCCCTTTTATGTATTCAGAGCAGCTCAGAAAAAAAAAAGGTGACATTCATTTATTCAGAAATAAACATGCTGTTTGGTTGCAGGTTCACTGTTAAAACCAGCAGTTTATTGATTCCACTTCCCCAGTTTCTGAGACCCTCCATGACTGTCCTCGTTTTTTTTCTCCTCATCTCGCTCATTAAAACTATTTAATAACCTCAACACAGCCCCTCACCTGTACAGCAGTGGGGAATCATCACGCTTGATTGATAATTGACAAAATGGATGGAACAGATGAACCATTCTGATACTTCAGGGAATCAGCAGCCACGTCAGCCAAGCCACCGCGTGTTATAATTAACAGACACGCTTGTTTTAACATGATTTTTTTTGCATTTAACATCATTGTTGCAGGTGGGAAAACAAATATGCAAGCGCCAGCAGAGCTGACATAATGAAAAGGCCAAAGGTTTTTGAAATAAATGTCAGCTTTCGGATTAACAACCACCTAAAAATATGCAGTTGGGATGAGACTGCGAGTGGGAGACAAGTGTTTCCTCCTCACCGTGTGCATCTATGCAACAAATTGTACAGGTGGCTCATCTGTTCCAACACCCCGCTGTGAGCAGACTGGGCAGCATTTAAGGCACTAGCTGTGAAGTTTGGGGTTGGGACCCTCGAGGGGATTGGAGGGTGATTGGCTCTTTGGTGTCCGAGGATGATTAATGAAACATGAAATCTCATGTAATCCTATCTTGATTTTTTTTTTATCATGTCTAATTGTTCTGCTGATTCCTTTTTATTTTTTTATTATTTTGAACTAATGAACATTGTTCAGCCTCAAGGCTTCCTTTGATAAGTAATTATATGAAACAAAAGATCTTGTTTTTCAGGACGCAGATGTCAGGGAATCATATTGTATGTAGGAATATTGTGTTTATTCAGTCTAAGTCTGACAACCGTGGGTTTCAAAGTCCTGAGGTGACTCTGAAACCTGACTCATTAGAAATCCTAACTATAGAAACAGACGGGGAGGCCATTACCTCCGCAGTTTCCTTTACATCCTAATCACAACGCATTCACTCTGCTCTCTAATCCTCTGATGAGGACACAGTGACCTGCACATGGCTGTACAGCTCCTCTGAACTCTTGTGAAGATGGATTAGTAGGATTCAGTCTGCCACGACTTCTTTTGATGAGGACTAACAAGATGTCTCAGTCTCAAGTTACACTGACTATAAAAGAGACTCTGCCTATATTATTCTGTCTGTAGTCATTATCAGTATAGCATAACACTGATATGTGCTACTCAATACGCATTTCATCACTTAACAAAATGTATCTTTTGTCTTTTTAAGCCTTTATTAATTCAAGTTTCATGAGCATAAGTGTGCCGCTGAACAAAGCATTAGATGCCTCAGTCCTGCCATCATGCCGAAGTGCACTTTGATGGTCGTTTTCTGATTGTGAACTTTCAAGCCCCGAACACGCCTTGTGTTTTATTTTTTCCATTATTTGTGCCATGGCAGACTACGTGGCACACTGGACATTATGCTATAGTGTCTTTCTATGTAACAGAATTATAGATTATAGATGTATATATAATCTTCATACTTACCCTGAAAGTTCCCCCATGTACAGCCAAAGGTCTGGTACTCAAGTAGACTTTTCAGGTATTGGGTATTTCTGTTTGGGATAACATGCTTTAATTCCACAACTCTCCAGAGGAAAATACTGTACTTCTCTCTCTAATACATTTATCAGTTTCAAAGTTGCAGAGCATGCAAAACATGCTACATGATAAGCTCATGCAGCGTGATGGGAAGTTTGTTTTTTTTTTAATTTTTTAAATTGATTGCGATTGTGATCAATAGCCAAGGGAAATGCAGGGATACAGTCTGTTGGCTGACCAATCACATGGTTCACTGGCGCTCAACAGTCAAATTCTGTTAACGGTGTGGTCAGGAGGTTTTCTATTCATCCGCCCTTAAAGGCTTGGAGGCCAGTGTCTGTTATCTGTCCAACACATTCCTCTGGGACACTATTCTGTATTTGGACAGCAGTTTGGATTAAGCCTTTGTCCATGGAGTGTGCTCTTGAGGGGAAGCGGAGATATGGCGAACTGGTATGACGAGGGGTGCAACACCTGACATATGGTGGCGGAAATGGGGCAGTGGTGGGTGGGCAGCTTGTACAAGGCGACAGCAACCTGACGTCTGTGGCTGCAGCCGGGGATGGCTAATTGAGAGCAGGCAGGAGACCTGGTCCACTCCAGTAATTTTCAAAGCCTCCGTGGGGCCAAGATGAGTAGGTTGAGCACTCATCCATGTCAGTGAAGCATCCTCCATGACACTGCCGACCTGTGCTTTATGGATTGTGACTTGGCTGTTAATGTTCAATTTAGTAGGCGGTCTCCTCAAATCTCCTAGTTTCTGACCCGCTCTGATGGAGTTGAGAGCTGACAGTATCTGGGAAAAATACACCAGCTATATCATTAAATAATAAGTTCAGGTTAAAGCCATGGTCACACAGGACAGTCATTGTTCTTCTTGAGCGTGAGGAGCAAAGCATGAGGATCGTTGGTAATGGAGATAGCTCATACGAGGATATACAAGGAGCGGTACATAGTATGCTCTTCTGGTTGCCAAGCAACTAAGTGGAGGGAAATTGTGTTAAAAATAAAAATACTTGAGAGAAAGTATAGTTTTTTGCTTGCATTTACTTGAGAGGGAGAGTGAAATGCTAGTTAAAATTATTCACCAGGTAATGTCACTCACCAGGAGTTTCATCCCTCCAGCTCATTTCATCACCACCCAGGTGAAGACAAGTACATTGACAGAAATATCCGCAAATTCAAATTTAAATTAATAAACTTAATTAATGACACCATTGACATAACAGGTCTTTTTCTGCCCCATTAACATAACTACTCATGGTTAATGTATCATGGTGATTATTGCAGGATTTAATAAAGTGCCTCTTGCTTACTGTGGAAGGTCTGACAGAAGGTTCAGTGACCAGCTCTGCTGAGAACAAAGCCACAGTTGTTTTTCCAGGAATTTATAGAGACAGAAAAACGTCATTTTCAAAGGTTAAGAGCCCTTCATTGTGATATGATGAAGGCTGCACAAGATGTAGCAGCTGAGCAGCCCCCAGTCATGCATCAGCGTCCCCAGACACTTGCAGATGTGAAGTTTGATGAATTTGCTTTATTTAGATTTTAGTAGGAAAGTGCTCAAATTCATTGGAAAAGATATTTATATCATTTACTAAAGTAAATAGATAGCACATATATATATATATATATATATAGAGAGAGAGAAAGAGTTTACCTACTATGCACTTGAGCATTTTCCTACTAAAAAATACACTAATCTGAAACATAGGTGATAAGTCACTGTCAAACATGCAGGGGGGGAAAAGTCAATATCTCTTAAAAGTACAATAGGGGAGTAAAAATATAGGCATCAATTTACATAACATAGAAATACTCAGCTGAAAGGACAAGTGTCTCAGAATTATACTTAAGTACTGTACTTGAGTAAATGTATTTAGGGGTATAATCCTAATCCTAAACCTAATCCTTCAGTATTATGTACTTAGATGCATTTGCCCATTGTCAATGTGGCTGTAAACGATATAGGATTTATCAAACTGTGGCCCCTGAGCAAGAACATTTTCTTCCCTGCTAACACACACACTCCAGCACACACAGAACCGAAATGACCCACCATCGATCAGAGGAAGTCTACAATGAGTCTAGCTGAAAATAGATTTAGATGAACTCCAACTCTCGCTGTTTAAGACATGGCTTGGTGAGCATGGCATATCCCCGGTATCATGTACGCTGGTCCAAAAAGAGTCAGCCATTTCACGGCCTATTTCTCTTTCTCCCACAATGAAATGGTGACATTCTGCTTTGTCATTGTGCCACCACTCATAGCTCAGTAGGCCTCCTGACAAATTAACCCACGCCCCGAGAGTCACTCAGCCTTGTCACCGCCATGAATTTATCATGAGTAATGTCAGTCAGTCTAGCGACGGCAGCATAGTTGGCACTTTTTTTTTATCCAACTCTTTTACCTTCTGCTTGGAGCGCAAAAGGCGTAGTGGGTCAAACATCACAAAGAGCACAAACATAAAAGATGTATAATCTCTGCTGGTTAATTGCCACTACTGACCGTATACAGTTGCAGTCAAAAGTTTACATGCGGCTTTTTGTTGACATTTACGTCAGCACGGTTCGAGAAAAATGTACCTGCTCTTTCTCTGTGGCAACAAAAAGAGGGGGATTGGTTTATCCTCTCAAAATGTGAAAAATATCATCCGTAAAATGCATGCAGCGATAGAACTGTATACAGTACTGTCATTTTTTACTTTACGAGATTGCCTCATAACTTTCTGTCAGGGATTATGATTTACTACCAGTGGAAATTTCTCTGTGCCAACATACTGTAGTTACCCATCTGTTCTTACTTTCTTACTTATTTGCATACGGTGATCTTGCAGAACAGGCAGAGCTGCAGGATCTTGAGTAATCCTTGTTTAAAGGAAAAGAGGGGTGGGGTTGGAGGGGTCCCTTGTGACCTGAAGGTTTAAATTTCGGACCATGAACTGATGAACTGGAGCATCCTCAGTTCATCTCCGAGCAGCGACCTTTGTTAAACGTTTCCCCCCCTCCCCCGCCTTTTTTTGTAATCTCTACACTGTTGGCTCTCTTGAAAAGGTTAAAGATACATAAAAAAAAACACCACTGACTAGTCCTCACAGTGAAATTGACCTTTTCTTTGAAGAAAAAAAAATAGAGAAATTTGTCATTAGTATAATTATCTGATATACATAATTCTCCGTAATTGACCGGAGGGTGTGCAGCGGCAGTTATTTCTTCGTTTTTTTCATGGATTATCTACATTATGAATAGACACTGCCACATTTGATCAAAATCATCAAGTTGTCCTAAGAAGATTTAGGTGATTACTGAACAGAAAATAAGATTCAGGTGAAATATAGTATTGCATTTAAAAGCAATAAATGTATACTGAAAGTAATTATCCCAAAGCCATGGAAAGGAAAAAAAATATGAATTATTTTCCGAACTGACTGGCAGGTGTTAAAATTGTATAAAATGATACCTCAAACAAAGGCTAGTCAACAGTAAAAGCACTATCTAAATCTGTGGTTTATCTCAGTGTGCAAATATATTAAATTTCTGGTAACCATAGCAACAATACATCTGTTGTGTTAGCAGATATTAACTCTCACTTGAACTAATCGCATTATGAGTCAGATCTACAAATTATGCACCTTGTCGGTAAAATGGAATATGATTTCAGCATGACCCCCTTGTTTGCCTTTTGAAGTTTCCAGAAGAGCAATAATTTGCTCGCAAGGTGTTTTGATGTACCGTAATTATAATTACCAAGGGGGAAAAGGGACTGGTGCAAATTGATTGATTTGCAGCCTTTTAATAGTGTTAACAGACTAAACAGTTTGAGATAGAAGTACAAAAAGTACAAGTAATGCATCCTTTAAGTGTAATAAATTAGAGGAAACACAACAAACTCATCTCCTCATTTAGGCCAAAGAGCTTAACTGTTAATATTGTGAATCCAATATTGAGTGAGTTGAAGTCAGAGAGGGCTTATGAGACTCCAGTTATGAGTACTGTAGTTTCTGTGCAGTCTCAGCCTGTTGAAATGAAAGAGCACAGAGGTAACCCCGCCGCATACATCTCCTCAGCCTGTCAGAGAGCCCTACCTACAAATAGGGAATCCCTGTTAGCCAAGAAAACAAGAGCCACCACTACTCCCTCGTGGCTCCTTTTCTCCACTGAATGTCCTCCTTGGCAGGCAGGGTAAAGGAAAAAAATTTCCCATTTCTAAATATCAGCTCTGTGACTCTCTTGATCACATTTTCATTGTGACAATAGAAAGCCAAATTACACTGTCTCCTGGCTGTCTAATCAGCCAACAGGCTTCTTCTGCTGCAGCTGCTGTGCACAGTGTCATAACCCATCAGACACCAACACACATCCAGATAAAGGAAAAAAATACACTGTGAAATCCCTCATAAACTACACATATTATTGTCCGAATTCTGAAGTGTCCCTGTGGTCTGGTTTTGCTTGCACAAACTAAGCGAGCTTTTATTTGCATATCTGAACCCAATACGCACACGGATCGTGGATTACGCTATTGCTTGACATTATGCACAGGCTAATCATGGCTCTGCAGAGTCATTAAAGTTCTGAGGAATAGGGAAAAAAATCCCCCCTCTTCTAAAGGTGGAGAGATTATTAACTCATTGCTCTGCAGAGAGGCATATTGGATTCATCCTCTTAACACACTGGAGCCCTTTGGCCTAAATGAAGAACTATATTTGTATTATTATTATTATACTTGATGGTTGCAGCACTCATGCTTTCTGTACTTAAGTCTCTCTCATTTTGAGATACAGCTGCCTTCTGTTGTCCAATGTGATGGTGTTACATGGGCCATGGGAACTCCTTTATCCACACTTGTACACCTTCTCTAGGGTGACTATACACTGCGCTGTATGTGTGCCTCATGTCAACGTTACTCTATTTGCACTATTAAAGACTGAAAAATCAATCAGCATGCTCCAGTCCTTTTTTTTTTTTTTTATCCCCTGAACGTTTGCTTTCCTCGAACAGTGAATCACCTGATTCAGCCACATACTGCGAGAAGCCATGCGAAGAACCCTGGGTTAGATAAATTATCATTATTTTCTATATCAGGACACCACGTGTGTTACATAAATACGTCACCACGGAGTAACTCCCAGAATTCATTAGTCAAAATGGACTAATTGTACAATGTGACACTTTTATTAATCCTTTAAATACAGATTATAAAATGCATTTAAGTGATAATGACACTATTTTACTTGGACACTACTGCACGTTACTTAAGATACATTTAACCTTACTACAATGGCTGAAAATAGCTTGTGGCCTTGGAATTTGGTCATGTTTTAATTGCATTGGACACGCTTCTGTCAAAATCCTTTCAGCGTCGATGAATACTGTGTCAAACTACATGCCAGGACGTTTGATAGTGAAGGAGCTTATCTTGGGATTTAACAGTCACATTTGCTGGCCTTAACCTACACCATTACTTTAATACAAAAACACAGAAAAAGATCAAGACCTTTATTTAGAAGACTCATCTCCTCTCTCTTTTAAATGCCTCTGTATCTTTGGAAACACGAGTGGAACCCCTGCAAGCTCCACTCGCACTCTCTCCCACATGTAAATATTGATCCAAAAGAGATGCATGTGAAATCGATTATTCTATTCAAACACCGGTTCAGGTAAAAAAAAAAAAAAAGCATAAACAGGTCAGATTTTCTGCTTAACATAAGAACGTTAGGTTTGCCTCGGTGTCACACGCGGCATATACTCAGCCACATTTTCAGGGTACATACAGGATGCCATATGTACATGTGTTTAATATTGCATCCATCAGCTTGTGTTCTTTACTAAATACATATAAAGTCAATGTTTGACCATGATTCAAAGAGTTCAGCCCTTAAATCTGTCAGGAGCTGCTGCAGACGTGGATATATCAGATAATATTCAAAGCAACAAGGTCTGTTCTGTGTCTGGCCGATAAAAACATCTTGTTATCCCTTAAGGCAAGAATTATGTCTTCTATCAAAGATTTGATGGTAGGTAACCTATTAGATGGGCCTCTTTTCAACCTCTTTTCAAGAGAAGGAATGAGAGGGGCGATTGTCCAATCACTGCACAGCATTAGATTGAACAAAGTATCATTGCCATGGGAGACCAATTTCAGCTCAATTATATCCACTCCCCGCTGCTCGTGCCCTCTGTAGTGCTCCACCAAGCCGCTGCGAAAGTTCTTCTCATCTTTGAAAGATGTTGAGATAATTATTTTTCTTAATAGTAAACTGAAGTTCCTCGTGCACCGCTATTTTTTTAATGGGGAACGCTGTTTCATCGGCTCCTCTAAAATGGCTTCTGCGCTGTCCACCATTTTCCAAAACATGTCCATCACTCCCAAATCTGATCCTGGCTCGGCATTCCTGAGACATCTGTATTGACAGTTTGTCTTGGGATTTGGAGAGATAAATCAATACGGTGTCAATCAAGCGTTTGTGTGAAGACTTGAGCCTTCGGGGAAAGATATTACATACCCACACCCACACACGCCTGCATACTAAATTCTTGGAAATAGCATGATGAGAGTGGAAAGGCTCCTTTAGGGGTTAGGAATAGTTTAATACTTCTGTGACATGTCAGCTGTGTGGGGAATTTACACCTTAGCAGCTTAAATTCATGTGATACAGGAGGTGGTTATAATGAAGGTCTCTGAATTACATTTAGAGGAAAGAGGAAAACCCACAAGAGGAAATTGAGGAGTTTAGAGGTGACTTATAGATGGAGACGCTCCGGAAGTAACGGAGCTTTTGATACTTCGCTCCCTGCAATACCATCCTAGTCTGAATCCGCTTAAACACAGATTCTACTTGAAGTTTAGGAGGAAAAATCAAAATACCGGCGACGGGATTTCTGTGTAACTGTATACAGACCGTAGCATAGGAGAGAAGTCTGCTGGAGCTGAAAGAATAAAAGATAAAAAAATAAAATAATCTTAGTGAACTCAGCCTGTCATTCTCGATGCTGTATGTGGGCTTTGATGTGGAGATGCGTGGCACTGTTGGTCTGTGATCTACAGTATAATGCTGCAGAACCACTACACAGACAATACATGCGTACATGAAGTTACTTTACACTGCATGCTCCTGAAACCTATGGTTGAAATTAGTATAACGACATTTGTGATATTTGGAAAAAGAAAAAGATATCCTTATTTAAAAGATAAAGACTGACAGATAAAGCTGCCCTGTTATTTTGAATCAGACTGCAATTGCCGGTTGCACTTACATTTGTGTTTCAGAGAAATGAAAAGAAGCACAAAAATACCAAATATAAAGGGATGGTTCGGATTATTTGAAGTTGGGTTATATGAGGTGTCCATAGTCAGCTTATTACAGTCATAGTTATAATTATTTATCTTGGATAATTTTACCTTTTATTTCATTTTATTTTATTTTATTTCATGTCTTAAACTCTTATTGACTATTTCCCACTATGTGTCTTTGCTGCTGTTGCGCTGTAAATTTCCCCGCTGTGGGACTAATAAAGGAAATCTGAATCTGAGAATCTGAATCTGATTACCGACAGCAGGTGGCGGTTGCACGGTTTTGCAGAGAGACCTAAGCAACGTACTGCTGTGGATGTGAGCAGCGGCTAAATGTATTAAAAAAAAAAAAAGTCCTGTGAATATCAGTTTAAGTGTAGAATATGTTAAGAATATTTTCACTGCTTTATCTTGCCTTCAAACAGCCCTTTTCTTTTGGTGCTAAATTCTCTCAACCCTGAAACTGCGCTGTATAATCTCATACATCTGTGTGAGTCAACAGCTTATGAAAGAAGAAAACACACAGAAGAAAGTAGAAATGGGTTGTTATGACAGTAATGACAAAACGCTCTTCACTGTGGAGACAAGAGGATACCTTTACAAAGTACATAGAACACTTTGTTCAGATGGAGACTGAACAGACTTTTGTGTAGGAATGTATAAGTTCTACCTTGCTGGAAAATCTCCTTTGGTACAGTACGTAAGTAAATGTACTTTGTGACCTCATACAACCCCATTTAAAAAAAAATAAAGTCTATCCCTTTTTTTCTATCCCTTTAAGTCTGTGGTCATGTAGCTGTAGTTTCATGGGTTGTCCACCAGAGAGCATTAACAAGAGCCTGCTCAGTACGATTCTTAAAAAACTCATTTCATTCATAATTACGGACAATAAAAATCTCAAATCAAATATCAATATTGGTTTCAACCTCAAAAATCTAGTATTGGTCAGGTAACAATCAATATCATAATATAGGAATGTAAAACAAAACATCTCAATTTAAATTGCAGGACTCATTACTTTAATGTAATTTTGCAAAATGATAACATGAAATTATCATGTCAGCACAGTATGATACCAAAGGAGAATATGCCATCATTGCATATCCTGTCCTTATTAATGCCGTACAATGGAGTCGACCTGTTGCTATGAAAACAGATCATTTTTTTCCACCTGTAGTAACCTTCAGAGAAGCATCATCCATCAAACAAGTATGAAAAAGATGCTGCCCTCTTTGACTTCCCTGATTGTTCTTGTCATACAATTCTGCACAAGCCATGACCCGTCTCCAGGAGTAAGATGTTTACAACTCACAGGTGCTCTGTTAATCTCAGATTAAATCTGGCATTTCAATGAAGTCTCTCATAAAGTCTGTATGAATGTATGTAACAAGATTATTTTGCCACATTGCAGTTTAATGATCCTATCACCTCAGCCTTGATGATTTCAACATGGCTGCAGTCTATACAGGCTTAATAAAAGCAAACAGCACTGGTGTTGAGTTTGTTATTGATGCTCAGACTCTTACTGTCTTGGAAAAGCATTCAAACGAAAGCCTTCCCTCACAGTTATTGGCTGACATACTCTGCTGCAGCTCTGTTGCACTACGCAGTCAGTTTAAAGGGGGATGATGAACAATGATGACATGATATTGCATACAGGGGTTTTTTTTTTTTTTCTTTTTTCTTTTTTAAATGAGAGCCTTAAAGCGGCGTTGTGTTGTAGCAGAGTTTTTGAACGGAACAGAAACTACATTTTGAAAAATTCTCAGACATTGGATACCGCCTCGGTGAATGGAGCCGTTATTTCTGTCAAGGTGTGCTGACGCATGTCTGCAGCGACACACAATACACGGGAGCCAGGAAATTAATCTTGAATGACTACGTCTGTAATTGAATCACGGTGCTCGTTCACACCGCTAACGTTTGCCAATAATGACGAATAATTGTCAAAGAGAAACTATGTCATTAATGAGCGGCGGAGACGAGAGATGTGGTAATGATGAATCTCGATGTGTTCCAGAGAGCCAGGAAGCAGAGATCTCGCTTCTCCCTCTGGTTGGGAAACGGTGCCAGCGCTGAACTGTAATGGCCTCCTGTTTGCCTGTCACTGGAGGAGAGAGAGGAAGTTGAATGAGTGGAATTAGATTGCATTTCCCATCCCCTTCATTGTTATTTTTGGTCAAATAACACATTGCTCTTCCACTCACAAGCAGGAGCAAAAAGCAGTTGGTGTGTAATCAATCCTTTTGGAAAGGGAGTGAGGAGGTGGGGTGGGGGAAGAAGGAGAGGTAGGGGGGGGTCCTCGCTCTGTGCCTGCCGCTGTGCACAAAATGGAATAAATGTGACATTAGGGACGCGTGTATCATTACCTTGATGAATTACGGAAGGTATAACGATTATGGAAATTGTCATCGACTGATCATTCGTCTCAATTTATTGCAGCTCAGTGCCACTGTGGCCCAGCAGACTGAAATGTTATAATGTCAATAGTTCTACGGGTTGTTATCAATGCTTGCTTTGCTCGCACAAAGGCCGAGCACTGTAGGTCCGTTGTATGCCATCCATCGCAATCCAAACACCAACGGTGGACCCCCCCCTCCCCCTCGCCAACGATAGTTCATAAGGTGAAAGGAGACGCTGTCATAGAGTCATAGAGTGGTCATAGACTGGGATGAAGATGTACGGCTATCAATGAGGGGCTCCACGCTGGTTTATAGAGGAGGAGTTCAGTCTTAAAACCAGCCTGTCAATCTCTCTGCCATCAATCCTGAATCGAAACAGCTCTAATAACTCACAAAGGAAACGTAATTATGTCTAAAAATAATTCTGCAAAGTGATAAAACATACGGCATTAAAAGCAGCTCAGTGCTTTTTTACAACGAAAGTGGGATTACATCTCCCTGTTAAGCAGTTAAAAATATGAATGGTTCAACCTACAGCATATAGAAAAATGGGAAAAAAAATAAATTGCCAAATCATAATGTCAATACTTAACTACAAATTACTTGCGCAACATTAACAATGTTGTTATGGTAATTACGTCTTTTAAAACAGAGCAATCGTAATAAAGCAACATACCACGGCACACCGAAGTGTGTCCCAAAGAGATCCCTGTAAAGATATTGCTCTGTGCTCGGCGTCAACAATATCAGGCCACCTCAGGGAGCTTGTTAGTACTCTGCATGTTTGCAAGTATTATCATAACACACCTACAATAAAAAGAGAGAGACATTTAGGCCCCTTTACTCACGTGACACATCATATCCCCCTTGTTGAGAATATATATGAATATGATTAAACCCTTGACATTCATAATTTGCAGTGCAGTGGTGAAATTGGTAACCCTCTGAGACAATAAATCATAGTTATGTCAACTGCGCTCATTAGACTTCAATTTATGAAAATTGTGCAGGATATGAAGATTTGCAAAGGTCCAGACTCAATGAAAGCCTGTGATAGAGCCCCTCTGGAGATTTTTCTAATCGCTGCAGCAGGAATATGGCCCCGTAATGGAGGACATATCTCTTCATTAGCCTTGTGTTGGAGTACAGTAGCGTTCACTCAGGCTTTGATAAACGCAGTGCTGTTTTCTTACCCTGGCACTTTTAGCACACAAAAGTTGCCTACGTTTAACCAAGTCCTCTTGGAGTGAATGTTATTGCTTATTGCACTAAGTGCAAGAACTAGCCCAGGAGAGCATAATGGTGTACTTAGCCAACATTAGATCAGAATCACTTTTACTTGCACAGTGCAAGGAATTTGGCGTGCAGCTGCTGGAGGATTTTATTACAAGGTGGTCTTGTGTTTATTTAAACATGAATTGGTACAGTCTAAACCCCCAGCCATTTCTGCCCTGCAATACAAACTGTTTCAAGGATTTACCACGGATGATAATATGTACTGATTAGTTCAAACCAGAAGCACTACGGGATTTGTTGGTTGTTAAAATGTTTAGCACAGAGCAGGCATCTCTGTCAAAAACCTCTCTTGCTCTCATGTAAAGTCGCCACAACCCGATTTTAAGCTCACAGAAATTTGGAAAATTCCTGCAGGGAGGCTGTTGTTTCATCTCCATTTTTAAACCAATCAAACTGCACATGACGCTGCTGCTGACCAGTGTGTTGACTCACCAGCAACTCATCTGTTGTACAGTGTGATAGTTACAAGTTAATCTCACATAAGCAGGTCTGTGGCTTAAGCTCGCTAAGGGACTGTACAAAAATTATTTTGAGGAGGAGGGGAAGGAAAGGCAGAGGGTAGTCTGTGTTTTTTTTTTTCTATTTTTTGCTGAGGGGAGGGTGGTCTACATTTTTAGGAAGATTAGCAGATGTTCTTTAGTGATCTCTTGAGAGAGCATGTGATTTGTCAGTAGCTCCCACCTTCACTTTATTCTGCATCTTAAGAGGAAAGAAAATAACATTTCACATACAGTGAAAGCTTTTGGTTCAAAAATAAATAATGGCTGTTATATTATTTTGAAAAACTGGATCCATCATTTTGATATATTTACTATTATTTTGTCAACTCCAGTTACACTGTGCAATTTAGTGGCCATGTGAAAATATTATTACATTAACATTTTAATATTTAAATTGGAGTGCACCATCTTCAAATTCACTGCGCACTAATAGCAAAGTGGACAGTAGCAGTTTAATAATGTGATAAGACAGAGAGAGAGAGATGAAGTTTGGGCACTTTTCTTCCCCACCTCACAAATTTTCTTACATTTCCCAACATGAGAGGCGAGACAGCAACTACAACTCTCTCCCTCCCCTGTAATAATCACAAACTTTTTCGACAGGTTTCATACAGTAAATCAAAGTCTCACTCCTGTAAACACACTAATGAATTCTGATTCATTCATCCAATTTATCATCACCATCACAAACCAAGCAAAAAGGGAAGTTGTTTCTACCCAGATGGAAAACAAACCAGAGGTGTCTTTTCCAAGGGAGTGTGTTTCTAAACCCAGAGCCAATTAAAAATGGCCTCTGGTTCCAATGGCCTTGTTATCCAACACTTTCTGAGACAAATTTCTACAAATATCTATGAAAAACAGAGCGCGGTGTGGCTACATGCAATTATTTTGAAAGGATCTTGCCTCCGAAGTTTGAGGTATCCAGAGGTGTGTCGACAATGCATTGAATTGGTTGTAGGAGGGCACAGACTTAAGGGCAGTAATGTAAGTAGTAAACTTATTTATAATGACCCGATAGTCGTACACTAAAATAAGTAGTAAGGCAATGCTTAAGATTAAACTGTAGTACCTTTTCCTATGATAAGCAACGTATAATGCATTTTCTTGAATAAACAGGTTGAACAATAATAATAATAATAATAAACAGTGTGAAAATTAACCTTGTAATTTCTGATTTGAATCACTGACAGAAAAATTAATTATCTTGGGTAAAACCAAGATTATATCTGTTCCACACAATGCATAAGAAATGTGAAAATCTCTAATGTTTAAAAGTCTTCAGTAATAAGTAATTAGATTTTTACAGTAGATTATATTAAAATATGCTTGACAAAAATTATCCCGCAGTTTGTGGAATAGAAAATTGTTTAATTTTGGTATAACAGGCAATATATTTCAATAAAACAAACATTTGAAAAACCTTTGACCTAGCATTGAAGAGGACTGTGGGATTGGTCTTTAGTCTTGAAATTGACTTGGCCTCAGCTAACACGGGCTTTACACACCTACTCTTTGGGTACAATTAAACAATGAGAGAGCGGGCGCGTACAAAGCCCACACCGTGCACACAAGGACAATGAGAGCGCTCACCTGTAGTGACAACGAATGGGCAGCACACAATGTTCACCAAGAAGGAAGTGAAGAAGCACACGCAGTGTTAGATTTGGTGTGTGATTATTGGCGCTTTCTCACCAGGAAAAATTGGTTTTATACGGTCGTTAAGAAACCATTCTGTGTTTTCTCTCAGGTTGGCAGGTCAGCAGAAAAAGCACAGTTTGGTGAGACATGGTGAGGATTTAGTCTGCTGTCCATCACACACATCGAGCTGGTCACCTGTGCAACATCTAAAGCCCTGTGTATCCGTTAGTGTCCAGCTCAGCTGAGTACATGCTATGCTATATGTTTGGGCTTCAGTAACTTCAAGAAAAGTATAAGAAATAATATATGAGTCTTTAATTAAAAAAAAAAAAAAATATATATATATATATATTTGTTTTTTATTTCTATGAACTGCAACAGGACACCATGATGTTGAGGCTGATACTGATATTGATATTTGGCTTTTTTTATCTGATTTTTTAAAACACTAACAGTTAAAATAAATGATCGTGCTTCAAATCCCTTATATACTGTATAAATACTGTATAAGTATATATATATTTTTATTTGTTTGTCTCATTTCCTAAATTGTGACCAGGATGCATATAAAGCAGTACACTTTTACATTTAAAAAAATCAACTTTATCATATTTATATTTCGGTTTTTACAAGGTAGAAATGGTTTGTTTTAAAGAAAAAAAGAAAAAATTAAATTGATATTCACTACAGACAGGCTTTAATCACTATGACTAAACAAACAGGTAAAAGACCAGTGACAGAAAGTCAAACTTCATTAACAGAATGACAGTGATTATAGTACAATGTGTAGAATAGCAGTAACTTCCTTGACAGACAACAGCAGCTGCTCAGTGTCTTACTTACACTGAAAAATGTCTCGAGGCAAAAAATGAAAAAAATGAAAAAATGAGCTTTAAGTGTGAGCCCGAGAACTTCTGACTCGTAGCAAGTTCATCAAAACTTACTGATTTCAAGACATGCCCCTGTGTATTCCAAATATGTACAGCTACTTTATAAAGCAAAGCACTTACTTGAACTATACCAAAAAGGTTTCCTTTTTATGCTTTTCCATGGAGCTTTTAAGTGCTAGCATTAAAGACTGATCGCAGGGCAATATAACGCAACTCAGAATAAATGAAAACACTGAGATAAAAATGACATCTAGAAATAATAAGTCTGCTACCATACAATTGTTAAAGTTACAGACAAATAGTGTTAAACTTCTGTTCGTGCAGAAAGCAATGATCCAGTCTGCATCAACAAATGTAATTTCTGAGTAATGTAATGTTATATTGCGTAATTAGGCAGAAAAGCAAACCAAATCTTTGCTTTTTTTTCTTTCGGTAAATTATTGCTGTAGTAGAAAATGTACTGCATTAAGCTAACATTTAGAGGAATATACTGTAGATGGATGGTTTTCATATTATGGCCACATATTTTTGAAATTTTATCCCAGAGTTAGATTAGACTTTATGACAGCCATCTGAAACATCTGAAATAAAAAGATGGAACTGACATTAAATGAGATGTTTATGAAGACGCCTGCTGAGGAGGCATTGATTTGTTCTGATCACGTTCTATCTGCCATAAATCTAAATACAGACATGAAGTTCTACATCACTGTAATAAAGGGAACCAGTTACTTTCCGAAAAAGAAAATACAACAGCTGTCTGTCATGTGGTCATTTCCCTCTTTGCTTACAGGTTAATCTTTTACAATTAACTGAATGTAGTTCACAAGGTCTCCGACCACTGGCTTTGATTTGGCACAGGACTCTTCCCTTTGAGGTTGACTGTCCATCTGAAAAATTTAGAACGACACAGAGTCTCCTTGATATTTCAAAAGGTATTTCATTTTGCTGTAGGTCCCTCTTAGACTCATATTGAAAAATCTAAACTCCATTTCTGTCAGCTTCAAGTTTAAAGAGTTGTGGGTTTCTTTTATTAACAGCATATTCTAAATAAATTACTGACATATTTTTCCTTTCAGGAAAATTCAAAAGCAAAAATATATTTTTCTTTTTACACAAAAGTTCAAGGATTTCAAGGATAAAAAGGTCTTATTATTTGAAACAACGTGTACATGAAATACATATATGTTCAAGGCAATTCCAAATAATTAAGATGATACAAGGTTAACATTTTCATCTGCTCAGAGTTTTTCTATTACCTTTCATTTGCCTGAAAATAGTTTTCCAGCTGTCTGGTTTCTCAGGTTTTCTAGTTCCCCCTTTTGACTTGGCGGTGCTATAGCGACCCGCTACAATCAATAGAAATGTTCAGAGGATGGCCTCAGAAGAAAACCGAGGCCCTCCCACTTTGTTTCAAAGTGTCCTCTGAGAGTTAAAAGCTTGGCAGCTCCGCATCCGTCTCTGTCTTCCTTTACTGTAGGTGACTGTGAAAGATTCCCTTCCTCTGAGCAAGTGTGAGACTCATTTGCAAAAGCTCACACTTCCTTTTTCTGTTCAAAAATTCTCACTTGTAAAAACTGTTGATATTGCCAGACGTAAACTTTCTTTTTGGGCATTAGGTGTTTGCTTTTTTTTCCCTTTTTTCTTTTCCTCAGATGAAAAAAAAAAGGTGCTTCCCTAAAATCCTTGCTGTATAACCAAGGGTGAAAGCTGTTTTGTCCCTTTTGGAAGGGATTCATTTCCACATGAAAAGGAAGTTCTGTCCAATCCCTTTATACATGTCCGTTTAGTTTGCTTAACACAATACTACACCAACAAAAGGCAATAGCCTTTACAGTGTGAATATAATGCATGGCGCATATACAGATTGCACATCTATTGTTACTTTTGCTTTTTAACATACGTCAGACAAGACAAGACACAATTTTGTACACATCAGACTGTCTGCATGACCCCTTGGGGACAAATTCCTGCATATAAAGGAAGAGTAAGGCAGTGTATGCATAATTTGTCTATGTTGCTTTTTTATAATGTCCACAGGTCTCTGTGTCCCCGTGGTGTGGCCCATCTGTTTTCTCTGCTGATACCAAACATGTGTAAAACATATGGAGCCGAGGAGAGATACGGGCTTTTATTCTTTAATGTATGCTATGCTCTAGGGCTTCAATGGTGAAGTTTCTGGTTCATGTTTTGTGTGTCCAGGCATGCTCCCTGCAAGCCGTAGGTAGCCCGGGAAACAAATGCAGCAAATAATGGGGTAGTATGTTTCCGCATTTAATTTTAGTGGCTTTTTCTGACTTTAATCTACGAGTCTAAAAATAGGCGCCGCGCTCCAGGACGCATGAATCAAGCACTACTTGTTTATAGTGATAAAACTGTACACAGTTTAGAAGCTCTATCATTAATCTATAACTTGTCTGTGGGCCATTTGTTTGATACAACACTGATTCTTTTTTCTTTTTCTTTTTTGAGGTGGGGGTTGAATCCTCACAGCTGCATCATATTCAAATTCCTTCAGTTCTCTTTTCATGCAAAACACTGTTGTTTACTGGGTGCACATGTTGAGGTTTGGTCTTTGAATTTGGATGTTGAAAGTGACTGGCCTCCAATAGAGGGCACAGTTGACTGCATGGACAAGCACTGAGTCTGACTGGGAGAAACTAAAGCCTTTGCTGAAGGTCTCAGAAAAAAAAAAAAAGGAGAAAAAAAAAGGAAATCTGTATCAAGGATGGAGACTAAAAACATGTTGTAGTAAAGGAACATTTTTTGTGAAACCGAATAAGCTATTTTCTATGGTTCAAAAAAAAGTGAAGGACTGTTAATCTATCATTAACCCTCTGGTGTAGCAAACTTAAAACAACTTTCATGTAGATGAAATGTGTGAATATGTTGCTTAGTAACTAACTTCAACGTACAGTCTCTCTGAAAAGCCCCCAAGAATCTTACAGGCGAGGGAAAAAAAGTAGTTTTACTTGAAGTAGAGGAAAGGAGGAGGGGTAAAAAGCAGGAGGGGTACTGGCTTCTGCAGCCCTTACAAAAAAAAAAATTCCTCTCTCTTTTTTTGTGTCCTTTCTTTCTTTCCCTTCTTTTTTGCATGCCCTTGACTGAAGATTGAATGGCAGAGTTGGAGATAGATTGTTGGGCAGTTGCCTTTCATGCAGATAATGCCATTTGATGGAGGCAAGTTTTTGATGTGCTCTCTGTATAATAGAAGAATCAAGCATCGAAGGCCAGGGCCGATTTTGCTTGGAGAAAAGCTGTCCTCAGTGATAACTTCATCACTGCATGTGGTCGGACGTGGGGAAGGGGATTTAAAAAAAAATTGCCCAGTCAGAGCTGCAGTAGTTGGCCCCCTATTGAGCCACGGGGGCCTGCAGACCATAGCTTGAAGGTCTGTGATCTACCATTGGTATTGTTAGTCTTTCTCTCTTCTCTCTCCCTCAGAGCCAAAACGACTCTGCCTCAAAATGCCTTTCTAGTGGGATTAGTGGGCTGTTGCTTTTGTAATTAATGAAACTCTGCTTTCCGCGGTCTATCCTCTAAATGCTATCATTTGAAGACTATGAGATAGGGTCTCATGTTTTTTTCTTCAATCACAAAAGCTAATTCAAAGCAAATGCGGTTTAGGTTTAAGATCGGGACAGAAAAAAAAAAGAAAAAGAAAAAATGGCTGTGAGGCAAGTGTACTTATCTCCTGAACTGGTGCTCATCAAGATGAAGTTTTCACACTTACAAAACACTGGAAAAAAAACTTGTATTCTGTCTATGAAATCAGACAAATCAAATCATAAACCCTTCAAAGCACACCGTCATTCTGCTGTAATTGTTGTTCATGTGAAAGATATGGTGGGGGGGGGGTACTGAGTCTGAAAATGATATGCATTAGAGCGGCATTTCTTAATGGTTCACCCTGATAGAAGTCAAATTGTGTTAAATTTACTGCCAGTAATAGTAGTACAGTGGATGGAGCGCAACAGCATGAATCGAGCTTTGTTCTCCAGGAATTATGGCGGCGACGTCTTAATCTATACACCAAGTGGTTTAGGCCTTCCTGTTTATCTAACAGTTTAATTAACAGCTTGACTAACCCTCAGCTGCTCGTTTTTCTCTGAGAAATAACCCATTTGTTTACATCAGTCTTCCCTTTCCCCACACCTCCTTTTTTCTTTTCTTTTTTTTTCTCTCCTCCTTTCCTTTGTCAGACTGAAGGTGAGAAATTGGAGATTTGAGAGTTGGCCAATTATGTGGCAGCAGGCCACAGGTAGTCTTAATGAGCAGAGTGAGGAGGATGCTGCAGCCCGGAGGAGACCCACCTCCACCTTTTCACAGTGACTGGTGGAGATGCTGGACTGAAGTGTGTGTCTGCAAACTTGTGTGGCAGGTGTTAGTCGATCCGGGGGCATTTGAGGTGAAGTGCATTGTTATATATATATATATATATATATATATATATATATATATATATATATATATATATATATATATATATATATAATAAATACATCTAACAATTGAACTAATTTTGCTCACATTTGCAGATGTTTGCAGGTTGGAAAAGTTGACTCTCTTTTTGTTTGTTTTTTCTCTCTCTTTTTATTTTTTCTCTTTCACCCACGGCCCACAGCGCTGATAGGCAGAGCAGAGGCGACGCCGTGCAAAGCGACGGGATGCGCAGTTTATCAGCTGACAAGTGCATATCGGACAAAAGAGCAGCTGAGCGGCTGCTGAGCCTCTGCATCCTAACCCAGTGAGTTTTTTCTCTCTTTTTTTTTTTTTTTTGGAAAAGAGAAAAAAAAAAGCGTCCTGCTCCTGATGGTGTTGGTGTTGGGCGACAGGAAACACAACTGCGTTACCTCCTGAACTGAACTGAACAGGGGTGGGAAGGAGGGAGGAGGAGAGAGAGGAGGAGGAGGTGGGGGGGTGCAGCTGCATTGTTGGAAGTGTTGGCAGTTGCCGAGCCGCGCGGAGGAGCAGAGGATCTGCCGAAGCTCTTCCCGAGCAGAGAGACACGTTTCCCCCCTCTTCTCCCCTCGCTCTCCTCCGCTCCCGACGCCAGCGACGCGCCGCGGCATCGCGTCCCCTCCACGCATCCACACATCCAACACCGCCGCGCGTAAATCCACTTCATCCCCGCGATCCGTGCGCAGTCGGCACCGGCGCGCAAACCCCGAGTCCCGTGGACGTTTTTTTTTTTTTTTGAAGAGAACCTCAACAGCGTCCGGATCTCTCTCTCTCTCTCTCACACACACACAGCTGCTGCAAGAGAAACCAACAAGCCAAAAAAAAAAAAAAGGGCAACACGACGCGCTGCCCCGCTGCTGCCTGCAAGTTTGGACTTAAAGCGCACCGCTGGAAGTTTACACCGGCTCTGCCCCGGACAGCCTGTGTGAAGCTCCGTCTGTCAGGTCAGTCTGCTGCTGCTGCTGGTTGTGATGGTGGTGTTATTATTATTATTATTATTTTTTATTTTATCGTTTTGTGCCTTGGCTCAGAATGGACCTCACCCGCGTGATTTCAAACACATGGCACAACTGCTGCTCCTCGTTCACTTAACGGTGTCTTAATTTCGGTATGCACGCTCTGTTGCAACGTACCCCCCCCCCCAACACACACACACACACACACAAGTGACAAGACGTGGAGTCGAGACCTGCCGGGCTCCCACATCAACCCCTTTTTTCTTTTTCCCCCCTATCTTGATGAAATGAAACGGCTCATGCATCGCCTCGCACCCTGTGGATTTTATTTTAGCTGAATTATACTGCTTTAATGAGTACAAGTGTTGAGCAAGATGTCTGCTTGTCTGAACAAGTCCATTTTTCTTGGGGGCGGTACATTATAACCTAAAGTTCAGCACAGGAAAAAATAAGATGCAGTTTGTAAAAGTCAAGCAATTTGTGCCTTTTTTAAAAAAAAAGGGAAAAAAAGAATTTACAGGCGTTTGATCCTTTTTAAATGTCAGGGAAAAAAGTGACACACACTGTTGCCACCTTCTGCAGGTGACATTGAAGTCATTTTGTTGTTTTTTTTTTTCTTAATTCCCCTCTCTCAGTGATGATAATGAGACACACACACTCTCCTCCTCCCGGTCTCCATCACCTCTCACCCTGGCGTCCTCCCCGAGACGTCTGACCGAGGGGTTGACACGGTGGGATGGCCGGGCTCCAATGAGTGAATTTATCTGCACATTAAATGCTATATTAAAAACCTGAAAGCCTCGCTGGGGTGTAAATCACCTGCAGAGATAAACCGCTCGATCTGCCAATAATTCAAGTGTCGATGAGCTCACACACATGCACATGCTTGCTAAACTGTACCGAATCTGTGGTTTCGGCCTGAGGTGCAGGAGGCGCAGAGATGTTTCCGAGTGAATCCGAAAGGCCTGTTGGAAGGTTGAGTTGGGATTCAAGCCTTTTGGGTCAGACAGGCTTTTACATCCTGCGTTAGGAGACGCGAGCAGTTTCCTGACAACCAGTAGACGGATACGAGCTGTTTTAATTTGCGATTTGATTTGGTCCTGTAGTAATAGTATAATCTGAGGAGCTCCAGGAAGTCCTGTTAATTAAACCAAACGCTTTCAGACATCAGCTGGATTCATTTCCCTCTCTTTTTTTTTCTGTTGTGCCTCAGCTACATAACACTGAGGTCGTTCGTCTCGGTGCTTGGCATGAGCGGGAGAGAAACGTTGGTCTGATTTCACTGTGGCAGGTACGCAATCTGCAAACACACGCGTCCACATGATAGCCCAGAAGGACAAGTGTATCTGTCCGGCTAAATTGATTTATGGCTATTGTCCGGAGTGCTGTTGGGGAACCGCAGCAGCAGTTGGGGCCATTTTCTGCCTCATATTCTTCCTCGTGACAGGGGCTAGAGTAGTAAAGTAAAACAGATCCTCAACACCTCAGGCTTCAGCTGTGACTTTTGCCAGCTGAAGGGCTTGTTAACCACCACCCCCCTCCACCCCTCACCTCTCCTTGCTAATCATAACATGTACTTATATCATCAAGGGAAAATAGTTTTTGAGTTTTGTTGGATGTAAAGTGGGAGGTTTAAGCGATCGATATTCTCATCATCCTTAGCTTTTGGCTGTGTCGTGGGCCACACACGAACAGGGAAAAAAAAAAGGAAAAAAAAGCTCCAAACCACCAGAGAACGAGACTGTCTGTCCTCGTGCAAGTCTGTAAAGGCATTACAGTGACACTTATTGGGTGATATTGAACATGTGGTTGTGGAGAGGGGTACCAGAACATGAGTACAGCTTGTATTTTTCTCTCTCCAAGGCACTGATAGTAATTTAAACTGACCTCCTTGAATCAGATACCGCAATATGTGCTGCCAATATGTCCCGGTGACTGCCACAGAATCCCGATAAATGAAGTGTGTGGTGTTTACACCTTTCAGAAACACACCTGGAGCGAGCACCATGCGGCGTGGCGAGCGTTGGGCGATCGCTGCATTCTGCACGTCTCTACAGTGAAAAGCAATAACCCTGCTGTAGCTGTCTGTATACGCTGTGTTATAATGTAGCAGACGATTGCACATCTAGCGCTGAGACATTTAAGCTCGCTGCTGTGACTCCTTATTGAGGCTTTAGCCTAATGCCTCAGCTTCAAACTTCATTGCCCTTTAATCCCACTAATCAAAGCAGGTGACTACAATTTCTGATGTGGCCTAAAGCAGGAAATTCTCGAGGTGGTTTTTTACTACGCTTGGAGCGTAAAATCATCTAATTAATTCAGAAATATTAGAAGAACTGTGTACACAACACTGCCACTCCATGTTCCTATCCTTAAGTAATTTCCCCTTTCATTATTCCTGTGGAGAATTTAATATTCTGTGTGATGAGAACTGCCTCCTTCAGGGATAATGCCAGCTTGAAAACTGGCCCTAAACAGTTTTATAGATTGTTAAGGGGCAATCAAGATGACTTCTCCCCCTCTGCAGAAATTACTCCTCTAAGATTTGAAAGATATGGAGGGAGAGTCGATGCACAGACCTGCGCCTGTAATATCTCACCTTATTACTTGTTGATGCCAACGGTGGTTCAGAAGATGACCTTATGAATTAGAGCATTTGATATGGCAAACAGCGTGGCCGAGTTGTCTGTTTCAACACATCACAGCAAACATGTGAAGGTTAATGCAGCCCGACAAACTACCCACAGTTCCCTGTGCTTGAACGGATCGGCTCCATGTCATATTTACTTTACATAATTGCTGCCCTCTAATCTGTTACTATTAACACACAGCACCGCCTGGCTATTGTCTGCTGCTCTCCCTTTCACCTGTTTTCTCTCTCAGTGCATTTTCCCCCTGCTCCCCTGAGAAGAGCCAGACATCATGATAAATAGTCGGCGTGAAAGTAAAGCATGCCACGATGCGTTTAGGACCTCAAAGTGCTTTAGAAATGTAAAGAAACCAGGCTTTGGGAAGGCGAAAACACCATCAGCGGACAGACTCTGCTTTTAATGACCTTAAGTCAGGGGATTATTTTAAGTTTGGCACAGCGTGTGTGACACTTGAGGCAAAGTTTATCCTGCAAAAAAAAAAAAAAAGAAGAAAATCAAAAATGTTTTTCTGCAAGTTGCCAAATAATTGCTGAAAGTCACCCTAGGTTTTTTTGGTGGGAGGGGATTGCATGCTCTTGAAATGTGCTTAGAGTAGGGATATTTAGTGACAACACTTGATGCATTACCACTGTGGTCTTTAACTACAATGTATGCTGCACGAGAGAGGAAAAAAAAACATAGTATGGATGTGAGCAGTTTTAGGACTGCATATGCCTCATGCTGTCTCTGAAGTTACGATAGTGTGCTCTGAAACATGTAACATCTACCTATATCTGTTGTCTTCCCCTTTTCATAAACATCTTTTAGACGACTCAAAGACCTTGAATAACAGCAAAGAATACAAATAGAGTATTCTATCAACCTAAAGATGGATTTGCATAGCATTTTCCATTTCCTGTATCTGCTCAGTGTAATGTGATACCTGCCACTGCATTTTGATTGGAGAGGATAGTTGAGCGATAGTTGAGGAATGGCTGCTGTACCCGCCCCATGGCTATTGTGCACTCTCTGCGTAACCTAATGTGTTGTGCGTAACATAAATTGATTCCTCCATCCCGCAGATGCGTGCAAAAGCGTTGGCGTTTATCTACCGCGCGTAGGTGTGCATCAAAAGCAATTAACAACTGTTTTGTTCGCGGAGTGGTGGCCTCTCCTCAGTCACGTGTGCGTCGTCTCCCTTAAATGAAGGAAGGTGAAAAATTCCGAGCACGACAGCTGTTGGTTTTTATTTCGAACATTTACTGCTTCTTTCTGGCCAAAGCAGGCTGAGATGAAAGCCACCTGCGATTAGCCACAGGATGCTGTCCTGCTGGTCCAGCTCTGGGAGCAGCACCGCTTCGCACTGTTGTAACCTACAGATTAACATTTATGGCTCAGCATGCTCTGGTGGACTTTCTGGGTCAAGACCAAGTGGCAAGATTGAGGAGTGGGCCTGACTTTGTAACAGTGCAACTCTCCCTGTGTGCGCCGGCCAGAGCCTGGCGGGGAGAGCCAAACAGAAATGTGCTTAGTTCTGTCATAGGGAGAACAAGATAGAAATGCATTGTGCTCTCTGCTTGTGAAAAATTGCCCCGACTGAATACCTGTGCAGTTTCCAGGTTCAGCCCTTACAGGCATACAGGCATTAGAATTGAAGGAGAGGCTGAAGGGAGGAGGCGAGAGAGGGAGGATATTCAACGTCAGGAAACCGTTACATATTTAAAGGACATTACAAAGCAAAGATGTTCTTGCAGTGACACGCGAACACACGCCTTATAAGAACACATCTGTCACATTAAAATATAAGTCATCATTACGTCTTGTCACATTAAAATACTTTTTTTTTTCTGCCCTTCGATGAGAAGAAATTTTTTTAAATTAAAAAACTTTTTTTTTTCTGCCCTTCATGGTGCATTAACCTACCATAATTCTTTGGAGCGATTTTCTTTTGCATATGCACAAAGCAATTAGCCCTGGAAGTTTCCCAGAATAGCTTCGACCTGCCAACAGGGTGGGTCTTTTGTGGCCCCTACAAGGCGTCAGCTCTGCTTGCAAAGATGTTCTTGCAGTGACAGTGGGGGGGCGAGGGAGGAGGACTTCCTCTGTGTTTTTATTGTCAGCAGGGCGAAGACGAAGAAAATAGTCAGCGACACTGTGTTTTTATTGTCAGCAGGGCGAAGCGAAGAAAATATTGAAGTCAGTGTCAGACCATTGAGGAGTGTAAGTCTTTGAACAGTGTAAAGGTATACAGGTGCACGGTCTCACATCCAGCAGAGAGCTGCCTTATAAGTCATCTTTTTAAAATAGAGAAACCAGTGCAATGTTGGTGAATTTTCGGATTGATGTTTCTTTAATAAGGCCTGCATTCTGATCTCAGCCTTACGTCTTGTCACATGACAACCAGAGAATAAAATATCTTTATGTATAGTGATGAGAAGAAATTTTTTTAAACTTTTGTCTTTTTTTCCCTGTTTTTTTCCTCTTCTCTTTCCTGGTTTCTTAAAAAACTTTTTTTTTTCTGCCCTTCATGGTGCATTAACCTACCATAATTCTTTGGAGCGATTTTCTGACAAAGAACCCAAAGACCTTTGCTGGTTTGATATAATTGCACAAAGCAATATGAGCCCTGGAGGAGGTTTCCCAGAATAGCTTCGACATTGTTGACCTTGTTGTTTACTTGCCCTGCCAAGGGCCTCAGGCTAAACTACAAACACAGTGGGTCTTTTGACAATACACTGGCCCCTGGACAGCTCAGTGGCATACAGAACCCCCTTGCCTGTGGGGAAAGCAGACCACAGTCCTGCTCACCAACTCGCTACACACCAAGAGGGAGGAGACTACACCACCGTCAGCTCTAAGCAGAGCAGGCCAGCACTGCTTCGAGACCACAGACTTGCTTGTCGATGGATGTGCTCGATGGCATGGAGCCCTGGCACAGCTAACAACAAGCCCTGGATAACAAGTGACATCAAACCTCAATAATTCTGTTCCAGGACTGTTCCAGGTCCTGTTGGGTGTACATCGCAGGCCAGAACAACCTGACGCGACCCCTGTGACAGAAATCCTGGCGGCTGAAAGCCCGTACAGAAGGAAACACCTACCACTTGAGGATGCAGAACAACAACATGAGGGAGGTGTGGGAGAGGATGAAGACCATCACTGGCTGCTCCAGGCGGGTGACGGAGAGCAATAAACCAGTTCTTTAACAGGTTTGCAATCACCCCGACACCAGCCATGCTCACACAGCTGCTCAGGTCTGGAGAGCTCAGGGAGGGGGGGAGGGCGAGGGAGGAGGAGGTCCAGATGGAGTACGACCTGAGCGACTACGTGAAGGCCTGTGTGAGGGAGACACCCCCTCCCGCTTCATGTGGGAAGCCAGTCAGCGACACTTCCTCTGTGTTTTTATTGTCAGCAGGGCGAGGCTGAGACCAGGAGCCACTCTCTTGCTCCGAAGATCTCTCTCTCACGAAGAAGTGGAGGTGCTGTACAGAATATTGACTTCTCCAGCGCCTTTAACACCATCAGACCATCAGGGACAAACTGACAGAGAGGAGTGTAAGACTGGCACCTCGGAGTCAGTGTAAAGGTATACAGGTCAGCAGTGTCCTGTCTGCACAGGCACAGCTTTGACTTCCAGCAGAGAGCAGTGTGCACGGTCTCAGCCAATCTTTCAGGAGAACTGTGAGGCCACATGCCAGATCAAGAACCACCTGCTCAACACCACCAAGACAGGGCAGACTTCCCAAGGTAGGGAGACCCAGGCCTGGGCAGGACCACAGAGCCGGTCATTCAAAGGGGACTGTGTGGAGGTGGTACACACCTACAAATACGGCTGGAAGTAGAGAAACAGGAAAGGACAGTGCAATGTCCTCCCTCAACATTGCAAGTCATCATCATCCAGGTGAATTTTCGGATTGATGTTTCTTTAATAAGGCCTGCAGTGACATCTGTGGCAGAGAGCCTGGACGCTGAACATCTCAGTATTCTGCACACTGATCCAGGCAGAGGAGCAGCTTCAGTGACAGACTGTTGTCACTGTCCTGTGCCGAGGAGATCATGCCATACGTCTCTACTACAACCACTCGGGGGGACCTCAAACATCCGGACTCACTACACACTCACCACACACCTGGACACACGCACTTTTACAAACGACATACATCTATTTACACTCAAGTGTGTACGCAACACTGACCTGACAACCACTGAGTCACATACTGCCATTTTGCAAGCTGCACCTTTACTTTAGATACTTACTTTCCACACACATTTTTTTTTTTTTTTTTTTTTTTTTTTCAGTTTTTTTTTTTTTTTTTTTTTTTTTTTTTTTTTTAATTTTTTTTCACATTGTACTTTTCACATTGTTATTTCACATGTATTTTATTTTATTTTATTATAGTTTCTTTTGCATCTTACTGTTACTTACTGCATGCCCTTAAGTTTTCTACCTTTCAATGCTGCTGGAAATGTGAATTTCTCTTGGAGATCAATAAAGTATCTATCTATCTATGCTATCTAAAGAGAAAACACACTCAATATATTATTCTCTGTAAAGTGCAAAATTTGTATTCCTTGTGTGCACCCAGTTTGTATTTCTTCTAATTTCATATTATTGAGGCGATTATTTAGATATCTTTCTGCAGCAGTTATGGAGATGTAAAACCGCGACAGCAGGTCAACATCTCTGTTTGGTCAGATTATGTTTTTTTTTTTTTTTTTTTTCCTTCCAGCAGCCAAGGCAGCATTGGAGTGTTGCATTCCCATTGCAGTACTGAAGCACTCCCTCTTACCCTTCGGTTGTCTGCCACTGTTATATTATTGCTGTGTATACTCTCCCTGCACATGCAAAAAATGGGGAGGGGTGGTTTGTTGTACAATCATGTGAGATGCATTTGAATGACACCCAATGTCAGCACTTTAGAATATCTC
Source organism: Scortum barcoo (assembly GCA_023238725.1). Taxonomy (NCBI): domain Eukaryota; kingdom Metazoa; phylum Chordata; class Actinopteri; order Centrarchiformes; family Terapontidae; genus Scortum; species Scortum barcoo. The sequence goes on from CM041554.1 coordinate 6,233,078, forward strand.
TCTAGGTTTGAATTTTTATCTGGTAGCCGGGGTTTGTATGCTCCCAGCATTACAAATGTAGTTTTGAGTAATGATTTTTAGACCCTCTTTGAGAGCTCCGTGGACGGGCTACAGTAGTGCTACAACAAACGTCTCCAGATTTACTGATTAGACCGTCAAGCAAGACTGATATGCGATTGAGAGTTTTGTAATTAAAAAGACACCGCTGTTGATCTAAATAAATAAGATACCTGCGATAATTTATTTTTTGTCACATCTTTCCTCTTGTTTACCAGATGTGTTGTCGGCAGATATGATGCGAGTTTCATTCTTTCCAATCACCCTCAGTGGCATTGCGATTGCTCTGTAGCTTCATTACAATGCGGCTGCGGTATCCCCGCAATTTAATTTATTTCTGTAACAATAGGTCGATCATGGATTTGTCTGTAAATTGCCACAGGTCTGTGGAGTTGATTTTATTTTTGCACACCATGGAGTCAATTCATTATGAGTAAGCATTAGATGACAATTGTTGACAGCGTCTTGCAAGATTCTCAATTAAACGAATGTACATGAACATCATTACTTCCTTAGATCCCCCGTGTGAAATAACACTGCTGTGATACCAATTTGAGAAAATGGCAAACTGTGGCCCATTGAATTAAGACCGTCTGGTGTAATTGGGTGTGTGATATGGAAGGGAGCGCCTATTTTGATAAGAGATGGGTTCAATACTAGTAGCCTTGGATACAGATAAATGCTGGAGCCTGCATGTATGAATGCAGTGAATAACCTGCTATTACCATTTGAGATAGAGGAAGATACTGCAGAAGAATCATTATAAAACCCTGCTTTTTTATATTCCAATTGTCCACACCTAGCAATTACATTTTAAAAAATGAATTTGGCTGCGCTTGCGGTTTTCCCACTAAAGATTCAATGAATATATAACTCATACTGTCACTGGTGAAGGGTTATTTGGGGGATTTGTAAACATCCCTCCTCAGCTTATTATGTTGTATCCTGGCACTGGCAGATGCTTTTTTATTATTATTTAATTCACACAGACAAAAAAAGCAAACAATAAAATGGTTAGGATTAGACGTTGACCGCTATGATTTACCATCGACAGACAATGGAAGAAAAAAAAAAAGAAAAACACACCCCCAAAACAAAATGCTGCAAATTCAGCTCAGCCTTTTTTTTGGTGATTTGTTTTTCACAGTCGCAGCGGCCTTGTTTGTCTTCTAAATGCGCCGAAACTATGAGGGATGAAACTTCAGGCTCCATGTGCGTGGAATAATCTGAAGTGGCTGTATCAGAGATTTGCATCACTTTACTCCACTTGTGAATATTCTGCATCGTTCACTGAGACAAGAGATTTAGGATGGAGCAGAATTTCATCATCTTTCCTGAGAGTCTCACTCAGTGTAGTAAGCTCATCCGTCACCAAGTGTACTAAGCATATAGCTGCCACTGAAATTTAATTGCAGGTAAATGCAGTCACGATTTGGTTTGCTCTCCCGCCCGCCCCATTTTCTTTTTTTTTTTCTTGCTTTACCTGACTCTTATATAGCTGCTGACTGTACATATCGAAAGATATTTCAAATCATAATCTTCAAGCAGCAAAACAAAAACTCAATTCTATACATGTTGCACAACTCAACTTAACAACTTGGGAATTTGACCAGGTTCCCAGAAGCTCCCGTAGAGAAAGATCGGCTAATCAAAAATTAATCGTCTGGATTGCGAATGTTGTGTATTTTTAGGTAATAGTTCCACACTTCATGTTGCAGCGAGGGATTTAGGCGTTCAGCCTCAATAAAGAAGGAACACAATCTGGTTCAGATGGCATCCAGAATTCACAGAGTCTGGGCAACGTGCTGCAGACAAACACTTCTGTGTCTCCAAAATCACTGGTGTCAGGGGGAAACAGGCAGCATCTGATGGAACACTGCCCTGGTTCTCCCTCTCCCCTTCTCCAAGCGCCGGGAGGCACAAAAAAAAAAGAAAAAAAAAAGAAAAGAAGAACTGAAGAGAAACTGAAAGGAGAGAGAGAGAGAGGAGCGTCAAGGAGGGAAGGGAGAGAGACTCGACAAGATGAATTATGCAAAGCTGTCAGAGGCGGCTATTGTTGGAGGTGCTGGCTGTGTTAAAGGGAGCCATCCCTGATCTTCACTGGCTCTATCAGCTGCCCTCGCCGCTCGCCGTGGCTGAGAGTCGCCTGCTCTGTGCTCCGGCAAATGGCCAGCAACAAGAAGACGAGGAGGTTGGGGAGGGAGGGGTAGGTGGGGGTTGCGGGGCGGCCAGACCACTCGGTGACAGGTGGATTGTCTTGGAGGGACACACCAGCAACGACAAGTACGCTCTTTATTACGGTTATTTACAGAGGTCACCGACAGGGAGATGTGAGCTGATTTGTACAGCGGCCCCGCAGAAATATAATTACCGAACAAAGGCTTAGTGGAGAGTTGCCATTTCAGCATTCTGGTCAGCGGTGGCTACTCTGGTTTTTTACAAAATGCTTTGTGTGCTGAAGAGTGTGTGCCAGCCTACTTTGAGAAGGTGTATTTGTTTATTATAAGAATATATTGCATAAAACTCTTGATTGGTTTCAAGACGTCTTAGAAACAGTGCTCTGAGTAATGATTAATGTTAGTATTGATAGTTTTTTTTTGACAGTGACAATAATCAGTTGTGGAAAAGTAAATCCTCACAACTGAGAAACTTTAACGTCTGAATGCTTGCGTATAAATTACCTTAAAGGTCATGAGAAGGTCTTTTCTCAACCAGCTTCATACCACGCGCAATGGCTTCCAGTATGAGCACGCTGTCGTTCAATAAAGTTACACAAAATTTGTTTATTTTATACAAGAGTTTTCTCTACGTCTCTTCTGACTGGTTGGAAGTGGGCGGGGCTCAGTTGGAAAAACATGGCACGTACTTTTGTGCACCAATCAGGATTTAGCATTATTTCATTGGTTGCTGTCACTCAAATCTGTCCAACCACACCCTCACAGTCCTGATGAAGCAGATTAAATTAGTTTTTTAAGAGTTCACTTTTATTAAATAGGACCTAAAAATATGTAGTTTTACTTATTTAGGCACTTTGTCATGCATTTATTGTCACAAAGAAATAGTGAAGCCAAGTTTCAGCGACTTGATAATCATAATTATCTTGTTCGGGCTTGTAAGACTGCAGCTAACAATTCTTTTTTTTGAATAATTGATTTTGTTTGTCCATTATATGTCTGAGAATAGTACAAAACTGCCATCCCAAGCTCCAAAAGCCCAAGGTGGCATCATTAAATTGCTTCTTTTGTTCCATCAGCACTTAAAAACCCCTAAATACACAATTAATCTAATCTTGTTTCTTCAGTGTGAGAATTTCCTGTTTTTCCCAGTTTTACACCACCTGTACTCGATTGTTGAGGATTAATTTTCGATCAATAGACAGAAAGTGAATTTTGACTAACCAATCAATTCAGCACTACCTAGAAAGTTGCTCTCCTCGTTGCTCATCTTCGCCTGAAGCATGAAAAAAAAAAAATCCTTTGCTCTTTTGATGAATAACATGCTGCTACTATTTGTGTATTTAGTTGATTTTTGTATAAAACAACTTATTGGTTCCAAGACATCTTAAAAACTGTTGCTCTGTCCTTTGGTCATCCCTTCCAAATCCCAAGTTGGAAGCATAAAACACGCCCGCTTCCCTCTTCGATGAATAACTGTATGTCAGACATGAAACAAGTAAATCTCACTTAGATCCTTGAAACCTCTCCAACTGCCCTGAAGAGCCAATTGACTTGGACACATTTCTTCACACCATAATATACAGATGGTTTATGGTTATGCCTGAAAGAAGTGCAGAGGTGTAGGACGGCACCAGGTGTCAGGGGGACCGTACTCGAGCAAGCGTGGGAGTCGTAGGGACGTATGCGGGGCTGCGCTGCGTAGATCATGAACTGTCTTTTTTTTTTTTCGTGCCTCGCTGGCTCGCCAGAGGATCTCTGCGTGACACTAATTTTGCAGTGTCGACTGTTCCACTGAGCGGTCATGGGTGACTGACTGTCCTTATTCAACTTCGTGATCAAAGGTAAAAGGGAGTGTAGAAGTGAGCGATATGTAAAAAAAGTCAAATAAGGAACACGGATTCGCTGAAGAATAAATGATTTTGATGAAAATCTCCCCTCAGATTTAATCGGACACATCTTTACATCACTTTGGCTTTTCCTCACTTCGGTCCCCCTTTTTTTTTTTAAGGATTGGTGTGCTCCAGTGTGTACTCTCAGTGGGATAACTAGAAGCAGATTTTTGCACAATCAAAGCAAAAACAGACTTTTATTCTTCCCCGCTTAAAGAAGTTTAGTTCATACTGTCGTTAAAAACCTTTTGAAACTTAACGCCAGCAGAAATACAATGGAATTCCCCCAAGAGCCTCTGTGACCTTTTGTACAAAATTTAAACTACCATGAATGTCTCTCTTGTATCCTGAGAGTGTCCCCATGTGCAGCGCCTGTGCCCATACAGGACACTTTGATGAGCTGTGAAAGATGGCAACTTCAGGTCCTCTAGTGAAGCGGAAATGTGTACGCGGAGACTCGTCTGGTCACTGAAGGGCTTACAGCTGATTAGGACACAAATCTAATTCCCCCCCTTTTTTTTTTTTTTTTTTTCTTGTCAGACGGTGAATCTCCTTATAAGTCCATGAAGAAGAGGAAGACGGGGGGTTGTAATCAGGGAGGCTCTGGGCTGGGCGTATCTGCTTGCACTCATCCTTTACATTAATCTGCCAATCTGGATGGGTGTGTACAATTTCCTGAACGTGATGAGGCCAGAGTGAGATGTCCTGTGGCATCGTGTAAAACAAGTGTGTGTGTGTGTGTGTACGTGGAGTAGTGTTGAGAGTTGAGTGACGGGGTTACAAGAGAGCGTGTCACTGATTGCATCTCAGCCCATCAGGGGAACCGAATGATATCCAGCAACTCTGAGAAGAAGCGGAGAGAGAGAAAAAAAAAAATTGAAGAGGCCTCGAACAGCTCACAATTTTCATTATCCCTGCATCCTGTACTCCTCCCGTGACTGCTTCAGTTTTTTGGGAAGTCTCCCCGGGGCCGGTGCTTTCTCGCAACGCGACACTGCGCCATCCTGGCTTCATTGGAAGGTTTTGATGCTTGATGTGAAACGAAGTGGATCTCATTTGGGGAAAGAAGGAGTCTGATACTCTAGTCTTACAGCTCAGCCAAGAGAGAAATGAAAGTATGGTGTGCGCGAGTGTGCGTGTATGTGTGTCAGGAGGCAGTGGAAAATGGTTGGTAATAAACACTTCTGACACACCGGGGCTCCCATCCACACTCCACTCAAGGGTTTTTTGCGGATTAGTCACATTCTCATCTCCCTTGTCCAGATTTTAAAGCACTGTCTCCACCTGTGAGAGTGTCTTCTTTGAATTTTAACCAGTTAAAAGATTTTAACACTGATCTATCTAATGTTTTGCTTGCACAGAGCTAAGTTATGTTTTTTTTTTTTTTGTCTAATGCAGTGCACATACTCAAGTCGGTGCATACAGAGAGGTTGGGAAACGTAGTTCTTTCCTGGACAGTGTGAGACATTTAATTCTTTTTCTGTCATGGACTGGTGGATGAAAAAGTAATGCAGGTTTGCGTTTTTGAGAAATATGTCATATAACTGCTTGTTTCGCTGTTTTTTTTTAATGTGTAAATTTAAACTCCTGGTTAGCTCGCGTACTCCCATGCAGCATAATCGATCAAAAGAAATGTATTTTTACCTGAGATATGCTGTAGTTTTAAAGGGTTAGTTCAGCCAAATAAAAAAAAAATGTTTTCTCACTTCCTTCGGGTGGTATCTTTCTAAGCAGATAGTTTTATTTTGACTACCCTAGATAATCACCTAGCACACCCATATTTCCCTATCTCAGAATATGGTCAGATCTGCCAGATGCCTTTAGAAACACAGCATGTGGGAAAACATGTCTCAGGCTGCTGAACTACAGACATATGTAGGTCTGGATGTTTCATGGAAATATGTCTCTTAAGTTATTGCTCCTCTTTCGGAGAATAAAATTAGACACTGGGATCACTCGTGTTCGGCAGGAGGTACAGTTTAAAGAAACAGTTCACTCAAATTACAGGTTCCTTGCTTTCCTCTGGTGGCATCGAGCCGTGCAGGTGGTTTTGTTTGCGGGTTTCTCTGGATAATTCACAGAGCTCACTATGAACAGTTTTCATTTGAACTGTTCAGAGTGAAAAAAATATTCCTCGTGAAAACTTTAGCCTGCCTCTTCTGTTCTGTTCTTAGCCAGAGTGACAAAGACACTGTTCTGGAAAAACACTTTTTATTGTTATTGCTTTTTTAAAATATATAAATCCATTGCACATCCATTGTAATGGGGTAGTTGCACAAATGCCGGAAAGATATCTAAAACCTTTGACAAGTAAATTTTCTGTATGGGTCAATATCACTAGAGAGAGTTTTTCCATAATTCTGGTTTATGGTTTGGTATGGCACACCAACCCTGCTACAGGCATGCACACTAAAAAATAAATGAATATACTAGACATGCTTTTTTTTAATATTATTAAAATATGGCATTGCATCACTGCTATTCTGTGTCTCTCGAATCTGACTCTGGGCTGACATGCATATCACGGGTCAAAATTATAATTCCCATTGAGTTACAGTTTAAATTAAAAATTAAAGCATGATATGATCGTGTCAAAAAGTCACTGGCCACCGTGATGTGTGACTTATTGATTTATCCGTCATTTAACCAGCATCTGACACTTGGCAGATGTTAATTCCGGACCATCGTCATGGGAAAATTGAAAAGCTCGAGATTTTTCACCCAAACCAAAAAAAAAAAAACAAAACTATGATTGAGTTCCTGAAGGCTAACTTTTTTTTTTCCCTTTAAACAAATGCAGTGAAAATGAACTTGATTTTGAAGGCTAAAGCAGGCGGAATAAGTAGGTGGTGTTCGTCTTAAGAAGGGTAGTCATGTATGTATGGCAAGAGCTCATAGGTGAGGATTCAGGGATGGGGAAGTAGCGGCAGGGGTGGGGCAGTGAGAGGGGGATAAGTGTGTGCTTTTGAAGATGAAGCAGATGGATTAGTGTTATCTGAACTCCTTGCTTCCTCTTCTCTCTCTCTTTCTCCAGGTAGAGTGAGCGGAGGACTGAATGGACTGAAGAAGTGACCGACAGAGGTTCACAAGCGGGGAGGGGAGTTTGGTGGTGATCCCCCCTGCATTGAATTTCCCCTCCCCTGAGAGGAGGAAGAGGAGGGGGAGAAAAGAGCGAAATAATCCAGTGGTGAGCTGGCGTCTCAGGAGAGCGCCGGCGGTGAAGGGGAGGGAGTTGGATACCCAGCATGCCGGCAGCATGGAACGGGTGAGGGAGCAGCGGCCTTTCTGCTCGCTCTCCAAGAGCCAGAGAGACCGAGAGAGATACTGCGAGAGAGACAAGGATCGGGAGCGCCGTTACACCGCCTCCTCGGCCGACCGGGAGGAGGGAGCCTGCCGTGTGCCTACTCAGAAATCCTACAGCTCCAGCGAAACGCTCCAGGCCTTTGACCATGACCCTTCGCGTATGCTGTTTGGAGGCAGAGTCAAGGAGATGGTCCACAAGGAAAGCGCAGAATACAGCAGGCCAGGTCAGCGAGAACAAATGTTTTCTCGAGTCGTCTGTCTGTGTGATGTTTCAGTAATCGCAGCTGCATGTCCATAATGCGAGCTAAGTGGTGTGGTTGCTGGAGCCGCCGTGTACTTTTATAAGCAGAAGACAATTACGTTTCACTTTAAAGCGCATGTTATCAATTTGATGACCTTGGCACGAGAAAAAGCACGAGTAGTATTAGTATTATTAGCGCGTCTTCAGTCATTTGAGAACTGAGCTGTTTTTCTCCAGTTCTGAAGAGGAAATAACAATTATTTAAGTCTGAGATTCCAGTTTGTTAGACTTGTAAATACCACAAAACAGCGAAATCCTTATACCCATGTTCATTCGCTGATGTTCAACACGTCATCATTAGCAGACAAACACAGATGCGGTTAGTTAGTCAGTTAAATTGTTATTTACTAAATTCGACCATTTTGCAGTTTTATCTCCCGCTTACTCAAGTGCAAGTTTGACAAGAAGTAACTGTGCGATGCCGGGATGCTGACAGTGGTAAACACAATTAAATGACGTCAAACAAAGGCGCAGTTTAGTTTGCTGGATTTTCCTCACTCACATTGGGTGTGATACGGTGGGGGGGGGACTCTGACCTTATGAAGTGTCCGTACCCTACTGGACTATGTTAAAATAATAAGGAAAAATGCTCAGTAAATAACCCTCTCCTTTAATTGGCTGTTAGAAACGGCTTTAATTTCCGTAATTAAAAAGTTTGAGCAGTTTATTCTATTTTATGGCACTCCTTTGGCTCATAAGATTGCAATTAGAAAATCTATCCATTACTCCCTTACATTTTCTGGGTGCTAATTGGTGCCCATTTTAGAATTAATGGGATTATGATGAAGTTGTGGGAAGAATGCTATTTTTCTTTATTTCTTTTTAAAATCCCAGCATTTAATGTTAACGACTGTTTCTTACATCATCACAGTAAATGTCAGATTTAATGTTATTCTGGTCGTGGAGAAAGAACACGTTTTGTGTAGATGAGTGGAGACACTTTATCTACTCGTTGTGCTGTGTGTGAGAGAGAGAGAGAGAGCGAGTGATGGTGTATGAAATTCTCTTTATCTAATGATCATTTTAAATGGTATGGATTTTAATGTTTAGAAATCTATTTTCTGTAGCATTTTAACATTTTCAGACGTTTTCATTTCCAGATGTAGTGCACTTGCTTTAGACAGGCTTTTCTGCTCCATTTACAACAACACGAAATACATTAAAAGAAGACATTAGAAAAGCCACTCACTTGACCCCACATTTTGACTCATTTTGTCTCCACAGATCATCATGAACATCTTTTACTTTGCACTGATTTTTTTTTTTTTATGTTTTAACAATGTTGACACGTCTGACCTTGAAATCTTAAAAAAAAATTGATATTGATTGATAACACTGCACTACCTGTGATTTTTCTCAAGTGATTAAATTGAAAATGTTTGTGCTTTCTGATAAGCTCCCCTGATGTAATTTACATCTAAAATGCATTCAAATTAAAAGATAGAAAAGAAAAGTTTCAGCTGAAATAATTCATTTTCAGGTTGATCACAAGAATAATAATTTCTGACATGGGCTAACAGTGTCACACCGACCAGATGGCACAAACTGTTGCATATGGATGACGACGTTTGAAATGACAGATACACACTGAGTGAAACATTAAGAATATTTTCTTGTTGGCTCTGGAGATTCCTAATGAGGTCGACATGAGGTATTTTTGTTTATTGGCAATAATATGTGTGTGTGTGTGTGTGTGTGTGTGTGTGAGTGAGTGTGTATGTACACACTCACACACACACACTATTTATTTATTGCTTTTATATAGAAATGCTATATGTAATACTCAGATGCCACAGTGTCTTTGGAGAGATGACAGGCTATTATTTTATTTCCAGTAAACACCAGAGCCTGAAGTAATTCCAAATGAAGAGACAAAAAATTGATGGTAATGATTTATTTTGAAGCAGGCTGTGTCTGAAACATTTTCTGAAAACAATAAATAATAAATAGGAGGGTGTTATTTTTCCTTTATTTTTCATATGTGTAGATGAACACAAGACGCTCGTATTTAGGTGATTTGTTTTGGGGGTTTATGTGTCTTTCCAAACTAGGTCGTGTTAAAAATCTCACTTTAGTGCAAAAGCGACTTTGTGCTACAGTGTGATTTAAGTAAAAGAAAATGCTTTTCAGCATCTTGATAAGTTGATGAGTGTTAAGTAGCTTGGGAGGGCGTTGTTAAAGCTTTAATTTAACAATTACCCCGTCCCCTTCTGCCCTGCTCTTAGGCTAAGTGTTTTTTTAAGTAGCCCTGCTCTTGGCCATTAACCGTGTTGTTGCTTGGTTTGTTAACTTTTACAACTTTTGTCATTCACAGGGCAGACGTTTTCGCTGAGGCAACTCGGGATCTGTGAGCCATCAACTCGCAGAGGCTTGGCGATCTGCCCTGAGACGGGCCTCTCCCACCCACTCAGCAGCTACTCCAGGGGACCGGTCGCTACGGAAAACCATGAACCTGTATCACCGGAACGTACCATGAGTCTTTGGGGAACGGGGGCAAAGTCTGGGCAGAATTCATGCCTCTCCAGTCGCTCTAACTCAGCACTCACACTCACTGACACGGAAATGGACAATAAATCGGACAATGAGATGGGTGAGTAGGGCACACTTTTCATTCTTTTTATCCTAAAGTGCTTTATTTGTGTGCGGCTCATGCTTTCATCGCGTTTTGAAGAGAGGAGGAATCACTGTGCAGGCGAAGCAGCGGTAGGTTGGATTATAGGTTGGCGCTGGAGACAAGGCCCTGATTGGTGGAAGGAAGTGGAAACGCGATTGGCGGGGCCGGTATCTGGAGAGGCATTTGCAGCTGCCTTTCTTCAGATCAAAGGCGTGATTCCTCGCCGGCGCATGCGGAAAAGAATTTGGCCTTCCGATTGAGTAGCTGCCTGGTCACCTGGTCCCTCTCCGCAGGAAGCAGAGGAGTTTGATAAAGTTTCCCCATGGGCCAGCGTATAATCAAAGATAGCTTTGTGTGCCTCAGTCGGAGATTTTGCTTAGAAATTCTGCAGTGGTTGACTGGGCATGCACAATGACTGATTAAATGGGTGCAATGGTTTGAAGTGCAAATTTGATCATGCTGGAAACCTGAGACGGAGGATTGAGGTTCTGTTTGAAGAGGGAAAATCTTTGTTGCGTCGAGTTGAGGCTATGCATATAAGATAGCTGCGTATCTGTATTGTAGTTAAATTCGAGACGTGTTATCTTGTTTGTTTTGTTACCGTTACTCTGAAAGGTTAGCTTGTACTTTGGATCTGTATCTCTTTGTAATCTTTGAAATGACATTTAGAGTTAGTTATTTTTTTAAAAAACTGAAATGCATCGTGTCTCTTCAGCCTACACTTTAAGTCAATAATATCCCCCCATATCATTGAATTTATCCTCTCAGCTGCATATGTTTTAGTGTAAAGCCTTAAATTTTATTTGCTGATGTTGAGTGCTCCTGACATTGTACATCAGTCATCATCATCCTAGTGTGAGCCATCACCATTACAACACATTCAAAGTAAAACTCTAATTATTTGACAAAAACCAATGATGTCAAAGAGTGGCAGGCAGTTAAAATAATTAGGGTTGATTACACTTTCCTGGCAAGAACATTTAAGAGAGGGTAAAAAGGAAAATGGCTTGTGTTCATATGCTATCAATTTTTATTCTGAAAACATTGGCTACAGTCTGACATTTGAGACAAGTCATTTTCTTAATGGCAGTATTCATCATGGTGAGCTTGTCTCCGGGGGGGGGGGGAGCTGAGTAAGTCTTTTACCTTTTCAAAATGCCATCAGAATTCAAACCCATGTATTTGTTCCAGTGTCTGGCCTTTGCTTTGGACCGATACGCCATATACATTTTATGAGTCACTAAAAGCTCAGCCCAACCGCAGAGGTGCCGGTAAACATAACCCTCACCTCCTTAGCGCTCGACTCCAGTCATATTTGTTGCTGCACATGCCAAGCACGGCGTTGCTCCACTCTGCAAGACAAACGCCGTAGTCGAGCTTTAATAGTTTCTCCGTTGAGCTTCGATCGCACCTGCCCTCCACCACCACTTCGCCGCATGAGCACACACACGAGGCACGCACCACCCCGCTCCCCCTTTGGCATCCCTCCTCTGGAGTTTCCTGTTGGAGGCGTCTCAAGAAGCTGCTGCTGATTGTCTCGAGTTGGTGCAAAATCCCCTCTGAGGCCTGATCTAACTCACTGTTGTCTCAATTAGTTTCATTCTGGGAGAAAAATAAACAATACCTGCAAGATCTTCATCCCAGTTGCTTTTTTTTTTAATGTTACAAAAAGCATAAAAACTAATTTATCTGAGTGTTAGCTCTTTTTTGTTCTTGTGACTTCACATTATTTTGATGTGCTGAAACCGTACAGTAGGAAGAACGATGTGAGTCGTGGCGTAATTTAAAATTCCAACTCTTTTTTCTTAAACTATTTTTAAAGCCAAAGTGGTTTTTCATCATCTAGATTTTGAGCAGGCGCAAAGAAAAACCTTGCCACTGTTCCACCTCTATAGATCTTGGATTTTTTTTTTTTGTCAAGAGGCATTGGACTTTTGACTTTCACTATTTAATGAAGCAGCTAAGAGAAATGACCCATCCAAAGGTTTCCATCAACTGAATATGCATGCAGAAGCTCCGACAAGGGGCCGTTCAGCCCCACTTATTCATAAATGAACTCAATATTTCATTCTAATTCGCTCTGTTCTACAGTATTCGACACAGACAAGTACCAAAGCCTCAGCACATTCACAGAGCGCCGCATCTGAAAATGTTAACCTCCGTGATCCAAGAGAACGAGGTCCTTTTTTTTTTTTTTTTTTTTTTTTTCCCCAAAGATGAAACCAGAATGGTCATCATCTCGTCGATCCGCAGCTGTAAATGATCTGCTGAGTGCAGACTCACAATGAGAGTGGTCGTTCTCTGAAGTGACGCATTTGCATTTTCGCACCAAAACTGTTGGCTAAAGTATATTTTTCCATTTCGGTGGAATAGAGAGGACCCAGCCAATGAAAGAGCTGTCAATTTGTGTAGTCTGTGATTTTTTTTTTTCTTCCAAGATCAACTTTTTAATAGCCACATTTTTACTTATTGCATCAAAATAAATACGTTTATTTATTTATTTCTGATTAATCCAAGCTAATTGCATTACGGTGACCCATAGCATGATGTTTATATAATCCGTAGCAGATTATTTATGACCTGACATTAACTTGTTGGATTTTATAATGAAAGGGCAGGGGGGAAAGAAATCTACAAGAAGAAATCTATTTAGCAGCTTTCATTGATTTTACACTTAAGATAATCCCCCTGCCACTGACAGAATGCCTTGAAAACAAATTGATTGATGAAAGCATCCGTTTCATTGGTTTTCTAGCTTTCTAAGAATGGCCAAGTGATCCCAAGCAGCCCTTGCACATCTCAATAGATGACACCGGCCTGTTTATATAGTATCTGCTTTATGAACAACGCAATCCGTAGCTCACTTTGATCAAAGAAACAAACAGAGCCCTGTCTTCTTTACACTTTACACAAAAGATATTTATTTATTCATCATTTATTTCCCTAAAGCACATGAAACACCCGATTACACTTGTGGGAAATCCGTTTTGTAATTTTCCAAAAATATCATGCTTATCAGTAACTCAATAGTTTTTTCATTAAAATATATCTCGGCGCGCTTAATACTTGCACATAGATGAAAAAACAAATTAGCTCTGCGAGATCTTTGCCCTTTGCCCTCATGTTGAAATAATTTCACGTCAGCGCTTCCCTACACCTGACAGTGATAGCTTGCCATAACAAAACACACACCCACACATACACATACACATATATTTATATACACGCACACACAAATGCATATGATCACTTCACGTTTTAGCGGAGCTGTGACATGTACCAGCTGTACGGTGTGGAACTTGTCCGTAGGGAGTGAAAGTCTGCTATAATAGGCACCCTGATTAAAAAAACAAAAAGGAAGTGTTTGCACTCAGCAGTTGAAGTGAGACAAAATGGAGCTACAAACAACTTGGTGATGTATGTTAACCTCTGAAGATTAGCAGAGAAAAAAAAATTATACAACTCAAAACTGTCAGCAGCTGTAGGAACTTTATGTAATTAATTAACTACATCTGCACTAAGTGAAATGCATTTACATCGAGTGACAATATCACTGGTGCCCTAGTTCATTTGATAAAATCTATCTATCTTATAATTCACATCAAAAATCAAATCAAAGGGAGGAAATGTATTTAAAACATTCCTGTATATTTAATGACAGGAGGAGGAGGGGAAACGCACAAAAGGGGCAAGGAAAACAATAGACCTGCTTTTCAGACACTAATTACAGATGGAAATACCTAAACACGGAATCGGTTTCATAAGGTGACCTTGGTCTCTGCTGAAGTATTATTTGTGCAGGAAATATATATATATATATATATATATATATATATATATATATATATATATATATATATATATATATATGTATATATATATGTATATATGTATGTATGTATGTATGTATGTATGTATATGTATGTATGTATGTATGTATATATATATGTATGTATATGTATGTATATATATGTATGTATGTATGTATGTATGTATGTATATATATATGTATGTATGTATATGTATATATATGTATATATATGTATGTATATATATATATATATATATATGTATGTATATGTATGTATGTATGTATATATGTATATATGTATGTATGTATGTATGTATATATATATGTATATATATATATATATATATATATATATATATATATATGTATGTATATATATATGTATGTATATATATATATGTATATATATATGTATATATGTATGTATATATATATATATATATATATATATATGTATATGTGTATATATATGTATATATATATATATATATATATATATATATATATATATATATATATATATATATATATATATATATATATGTATATATATATATATATATATATATATATGTATATATATATATATATATATATATGTATGTATATGTATGTATGTATGTATGTATGTAAAAAACTGTGGATTAGCATAGGTTAGAATGTGGGTCATTTGACGTCCCTGATTATTTCAATACCATACAGGCCAGCAGCTGTCAGTGAAAATGTGTTGAATTTGTTTAAATGCTTTGGAAAAAAAAATGAAAATGGATAATTGGGCTAACTATGCACTCTTGCTCCTCTTGTGAAATTGGAATTTTACTTACTGTGTAATAGATGGAATGCAATTTAGTCGACCCAATTATAATTTAAAATGCCTTTAAGATTTAAATCCTTCAAATACATGTGAACTCATCTTTAGCAGCGCTGCGCTGCCAGGTCTGATAACTGCTAACTTTTTAAAAAAGGGGGATAGGAAATGTCCCCGATTTTAAAACAGCGAAGAAGTCACTTTGTAAACAAACTGCGGGGTGGTAGGTTTCAATGGGGGTCGCTATTCTGCAGTGACTGGGGCACTATAATGCTTTGCTGCAATGTATTTTTAATGTTTTAATATTAGATTAGATTGTTATAGTTCAGGTTCAAGTGTTGTTGTGATATGAATATTCATATTTGAGGCAGTTAGGTCAACGTATAGCTGCTGTGTAAAAGTCAGCACAGCCACGGAGAAAGGCTTTTCTTTTTTTTTTTTCTTTCTTTTTCCTACTCTAATGTTGACTCCGCTGGCCTCAGAATCAATATTATACCCCTCATAAAACATGAATGACTGCACGAAACAGAAACATAGCATGGCCCAGTTGAGTTGTATTCCTAATAGGGTGTGAAAAAGCTCGCTCTCGACTTGAAAAGCTCGATGTGTTAGGTGCTGCAGCTACAGCACTGCAGCACCTCGTGACAGCTCTCTCCTCGACTGTGTACCGTCACACACGGGGTTTATCGGTTTGGTTTGTGTACGGGCTTGACGTCAGCTGACCCCTGGTTAGGAGAGAGGAACGTCGACTGCAGTGCCTGTCATCCTTTGGAGAAAAAAGGTGCAAGTGATGATTCTTTAACAAAGTAATGTTTGAGGGGGGAAAAAGTGTCCCTTTGATGTTTTCATGCAGGATGGCCTCTGTGGATGTGACGGTCCTTTGTGTGTCTTCCCTCCACATTCACGTTCGGGACTGTTTACGAGGGGATGTATCAGAAAATAATTTCAATTTGTCCAAGTCACAGGTCTACATTGCAGTCGTAGATATTTTACAGTTGAGTGTAGCTCACAGATTCATTGTGTGAACAGTGCCAGTAAAAGGTTAATTAAATCAGTAGAGGAGTCACAGCAAAGTGTGCTGTAGCACAGCAAGCACCAAAGGCTTTTTGGGTGGGAGTATGAAAGCGTATCAGACACCCTCTAACATGCTTCTCTGTGTGCATGTATTCATGTTCTCTCACTCTGCGCCTCATCCTCTCTTCCGCCTCACGGACACACACACACACACACACAAACACACATGCCCGCATATCTCACTTTGTTTCTCGTGACTTTATCTCTCTAAGATTAGAAAATCAAGCAAAAGTGCAGACGTCTACAGGCAGGCGTGCACAGACACGGGCTGCGCATTGACGCGGGACGTCACGCTGACGAAGGTGACACGCCATCTGTCAAACTCTTGTCTCAGATCTGCGCCTTGTATTGTGACAGTGGAATCAGCCTATTGATCGTAGCAGGCAGAAATCCTCCCTCGCCACTTTCATAATTCAATATGGCACAAGCAGACCACAAAAAGAATAAATAACATCAGAGAGGGGTTTTTTTCGGTCAAAAGGGCTGGCCATCTGTGATGTTTTTTGAAGATCACTCCCAAACTGGCAGAGAAAACAGTTTCGTCATTTGTTAATAGAAGCTGGGGAAGGTGTCTGAGCTTCATCTCGTGCCTTGTCACAAGAGGAGGCTCGCTTTGATTGCCATCATTTATTGTCATCACTTCCCTGCTTGCTGGCGCTGTCAGCGGTTAAGTGCTCACATTGTTAGTGCTTGGGGTGACAGGGGATGTGGGATGTGGCGGTGACGTGTCGAGGTGTTGTAGCAGGTGTTATGCTCATCAGTGTTGTGAAAAGATTTCTGGTTCTATTTTGGAGTCGTTTGGAAAGCCCGGAGGAGGTCAGTGCCCTGCTTCTGTGCCGAGTAAAGGTCACCGATGTTTGAACCTTCTTCAGAGCAAATGACAAACTGCCCACCAATATTGGCATTTGGCTTTATCCATTTTATGGCTCGACGCCGTGATGCGCTGTATGTGTGAGGTGTCCATTTTGTCTTTTTTTTTGGTGTAGTGTATCTGTGTGCAGACACATCCTTGCGAACACATTAACACAACTGCAGCACATGGTGGAAAACTTTCTACTCGCGCCACAGCTACCCCCTACAGAGTGGATGATCTGATTAGACTCTAGAGTGTCTTGCTGTATAAATTAGCATATTAATAAGGGAAAACAGATTTTCTTGCAACTAGTATATCCCTTTTTATACTTTAAAGATCAAGTTCGTAATATCATCCATTTGAAGACACAGATGTTGATATAGAAATATTTGCTAATTAATGCATTCATTATCTTAAATAATTGGCATAACTTATCCCTAATATGTCATAATGATGAAGGTAATTTTTAATCATTTCTTTTTGGTGCAGAATTTAGATAATGACTGACATTACAAATGAATATATTTCATTTTCTGTCCCTCTATTTAGAGAGTTAGGGAAAACAGGGATGTTATTTTTACAAATGCTAATCTGTTGATACTCTTTTTCAGTGAATTTATTAATCAATTCATTGATTTGTCTATTAAAATCGAGGAATTGTGAAAAATGCCCATAAATAAATAAAATGTCTTTTTTTTTCCTGTCTGACTGACAGTCCAAAACCCAGAAATAGTTGATTGACAGTGACATAAAACCCCCCAAAAAACACAGCCAATCCTCACATTTGAGACCTGGAAACATCTATTTTTGGCCTTTTTGCACCAAGTATGACTTTCCATTCCATCTATTAGCAAAACAGTTAGCGATTGGCCTTCTGTACATCCAGTAATCAATTAAACAACCAACTGTTTCAACTTTAGCGCGAGGGCTGACACTAAAAGTACTATGTTGTGTCTATGATTTGCCAATAAAAAGTCAAGTTTCAGGCAGAGCACTTGGGTAAATGAGTATTTGGGTTAATCTGTCAGGGTTAGTGTTGCAGAAATGCAGCTGCGCCCTAAAAAGCTATTATCTCTGTCCAACATCTATTTTCTGTCACCTAATCATTGAGTATCAACATTTTCCTCTCCAACTTAGGTTTCCCTCCCCAGTTTCATCGAGCATCGGTGACAACACTGTCTTAGTCCGCACTCGGCTCGGTCTAATCAGACTGCAGGACATGTTATTACGATTAGGAATTACTCTGCAGTTGTCAATTACGAGGGCCACTATTTACCGTCCTCAAGAGAAAATGGCTCATTTCACTTCATCACACAGCCTAATTGAGTGATTGTATTACCATGCAATGCGGAAATAGTCAGGAAGCCATTTTATACTCTATGAATATCAATGGAAGAAACACGGATTAGCATGTTGGTCCAGTTGTGTTGTTCATAATTACATGTAGGAGTAGCATCTCCTCAGCAATCATCAGTGTTTTTCTAAACTTGGAGATCAACCTTTTAGTCTCCTGAGATGTGGGAGGCGCTGATTGCTTATAAAGTGGATAATCAGGAGACTATAGCGTATTCTTTGCGCTTATTGCAAGCAAGGTAAAACCACAATGTCAAGTGTAAATATAAAGGAAGAACCATCTTTAGTCTTGCACAGTCAGACAAAAGTTGAGAAGTCAGGATATACTAGAATGTCTATTTTTCTTTTTTTTTTTTTGTTATTATATTGGCTAAAATAGATTTTCTCTCTTTTCCTGGAGCGCCACTGGGCGTTTAGACGTCGTCCCCAGACTAGCACCAACCCACCAATCTATTTGGTTTCATGTCTTCTTCCTTTTACGGCGTCCTTTCTCTCCCCTATCTTGGGACGGAGGAATATTTGTTATATCTATTGTCATGGTGCTGCGGCTTTGACCTTTGCGCTCCTCGGTGTTGGATGTTGGCAATCAAAAAGTTGGAAGTCAAGTAATCCTTCTGCTGCGCTCTCATCTGAATGTCTGACGCCGTCTCCGCCGTCTTTCTCGCACAGGATCATCTCATGTCACGCTCGCTTGTCTGTCCTCTGAGTTGTGGGTTTGAAAAAGCTGCTTGGCCGTCGCTTCCAAAGTGTCCTTGAGCAAGACGCTGCACATAAAACTGCTCCGGATCCAGTTTAACATTCACATAAACAATACAGCCATTTAAAACACCTCATTATGGAGCTTTCACGCCACAGACTGCAGTAGTGTTAACAAGCAATCTCAGGAGTGCGTTCAAACCAAAGTGAAACCACACTAATCTAAATCCAATGCTTGTGAATAGTCCAATTAAGTGACCGTGTGTAATGATGAAAATATGTGCAGAAATATATTGACTTAATTGCGTTTTACTGTTCTAATTTCCTTTTTTTTTCTTTTTGACAAACACAATTAAAAGCACATTTTAACTGGGAATTATACCACAGGATCTTTTTCTGCGGCAGTGGAAATGTGAATAAATGTTTCATTAAAAGGCCTTGACTTCAGTCTGGATTTCAAGGAGTTTTCGTCATATGAGTGTCTCATCTAGCCCGAACAATGCCGCAAATCAAAGGGTTTCGATCTCATTTGACTTTTACCGTATCAAATAGTCTGTGCTGTTTGCTCGAGTTAATACGGTGAGAGAAGCTGAGCCTCGTACACAGAGTGCAGCCTGCTGTGTGCCGTTTTTTTTACACAGAATTTTAAATATAAAATATCAAGGCCATAATTTTCATGAGTGATCGGAGGGGGGCGTTATAGTTTCGGGTACATTTTTCACCAAAAATTAAATTAAACTGTGTGGCCTTGCTGCCCAGCCAACACGGTTCGAATGAAAAAAACAGAAGAAAAGCTTATAGAAATGTTGATATGCTTTTTTGAATCAGCTTAAATTATTAGCAAGCACTCACAGTAGTAAGCTTAGCAAGCAGCAGCAATGCTTTTCAACCTTTTTTTTTTTTTTCTTTTTGCCTTGGGTCTCTCCTTTCAGGCTGTTTACAGCTTGTCGTGCCTTTTTTTCTTAGGTGGAGTCTGTTAGGGTTTGTATGCACACCTATACAACACAATACCCAGGGCTGAGGAGGGTGCTTGCATCCTTCGGGATAGATATTTATATTTTCTTTTTTAAGTTAAAGCAATTATTTGATTTATTTTATGTTTTGGAGCTAACATTTCCTTACGAAGAGGCTAAGATTGAAGATTTATCAAAGATGAGGCAGTACATCACGTCTCTTTGTAGTATTGTTTATTATAGAAAGCACAATAAGCAAATCAATCATACTTAAAAAAAAGTTTTATATAACATAAAACTTAAAGTTATAAAGGGCATTTCTTAATTCTTAATTCTTAATTCTTTTAAAGGAAACAATAGACAGACAATGTTCATAACAACAAAAATATATATACATGTATTTTTATGTATTTCATTTAAGGTTTGTTGTTAATTTTCTGATTTCTTTCAATATTTATTGATTTATTTAGGCATTAATTTTGTTCCCTGCACTATTTAACACTCTAGATTAATACCAAGAGTGCTTCCAGTTAAGTGTCCATAAAAGCAGCACCAGGAAAAAGCAGTATTCACATTTTATAATCTAAAATTCACAGGCTTTTCTTGAGAATATGTCCACTTGAGTTACTGTGCAACATTTTAAGTTAAGCTGGGCATTGATCCGATTTTTATATTGTTTTAAGGACATTATAGACAGTGTATACCTCCGCTGTGCAGATAAAACAACAATTAAGAGTGGCATAAAAATGGCCGTAAAATTGTGTCTAGACGCCTTATTGCCGACATGGGACATGTGTGGCTGAAGCATATTAACATGAGTTTGATAGTACCAGTATTTTGAGATTTATTTTTAATGTTTTATTTAAGTAGTCAAGTCTAATATGCTGTTCACACAGAAGCCCAGAAAAACACAGTAAGTAGACTGCTGAGGAGACGTCCTGCTGGCTCATCTGGGAGACAAGGGCAGGGAGGTGGGGCAGGCTAAAACCCTGTAGGATCACCGTACGCTCACGTCATTCCCATTTCTGTCACTCTTTGGCTGTGGCCGCTGGACTATGAAAGAAACGTCCTAAAATAATCTTGCTCATTGATATTTGCATGAAATCTTGGCAGTTTCCCTCACTGGAGAAACTGCATCAAATCACCTTGTAAGCTGTTAAGGTGATGGGATTTTAAACCCCCCCCCTTCCCGCCAGAAATGTTCAAGTATGTTATCCAAGCTTAAAATAGTTTGTATGACAGAAAAAAATAGATCAGTATTCCCTAAGTTGGGCAGTTTTTTCAGGCCATTTTTGCTTTTGGGGAAAAAAAAGGCTCACTACTAAAGGACACTCTTATGGCTGTATAGAGGGATTTCAAGGGCTGATTGGAAACAGGGTGATGGTACAAATCTAGGGGAACACACATATACACACACTTCCTTTCCTTAAGGGAGAAAGGTCAGTATCCAGAGGAGGAAATGGTGAGCCATTGTTATGATTGATCACACTGCAAGGTCCGGGGAGGACGCAGTGTCACTTTCATTGTCAAACTCATTATACCACAGAAGAAGATTCCCCCTCCCCTGCTCTCATGTCCTTTCTCCTCAGCAGTCATGTGAAGACGCCCTTTCGCTGCATGCAGAGATGAGCCGGGCACGTCGAAGTGGAAAGCCGGGTGAAAATGTGCTGAACATACACAATATTTTCAACCGCTAAACTAAACGCTATAGCGGGAAAATGCATAATTCTGCAACTAGGAAAGCGAGCAGCCGAAAACACAGGAAAAAAAGCATTATAAAACGAGCGGTGCAGCAGCTCTCGCCTGGAATATTAGCAATATTAACAATCAACTTCTCCAGTCGACAATGAGGAGAAGTGCCAAATCAATTAAAATATAACAAAATTGATGTCTTGTAGCCAAAGGCAGCTTGCGAGAGGTTTGGAAGGATATTCTGGTCCTGATTAAAAATGAATGGTATCAGAATACATAAAGCTTTCTGGCCAAGTGCCCAGAGCAAAGCATCCTGAAACTGTGGTCACTTCAGAGGCAGGGGAAAGGCATTAGGTATCCGGGCTATGATGGGATGCTCAAGTAACAGACTGTTCTCAGTTCAATTCATCTAATCACCAATGCAAACCTAAGCACTTTGCAGATATAGATTTGAGGCCAACGATTGATATTGTATACCATGTAAACTGATTCATGCTCAAAGAAAGGAAACATATTCTCTTGTAAAAGGGCTCTCTTCTTCGCATCCCACCTCGACCTATCCAAGCCGGGTCTTTTATCTCGGTTGAGCACAACCCAACACCAACAAACAGATCATGAAACAGAATCCTTAATTTAGTAGACAAAATCTTATTTTCACTCAAAATGCACTTCTCAATATTACAATCTGGGCCCTGGAATAGCCATGATTGTGGTTTGCATAATAAAATTACTGATGAATCAGTGCAGAGCTGACATATTTCTTTACTCCGCTCATCTTGCTTTACATTAGCCATTTGCGATTTGAGACTACCTGATTGAATTAGGGCTGATTTAGCAGCCCGACTTGTAGTGTGTAAATATTTTTAGGTAAAATAAAACTCACTTTAATCAAAAATCACATCATGCCTATTATTTCACTCGCGATTCCTCCTTCAGATACTGCAGTACAAAGAGTTGAAGTCATTTGTCATCGCCAGAACAAAGACTATAGCTTAGTGACTATACAAAAATCAGAAAAAAACAAAACAAAATGCTGAGCTTTGCCACTGTGTACACAGTTGAGGGACAGGTCTTGAAAGGCAATGAATAGTTGAATCACAACTTCTAGTCATTCCTTGTTTTGCATTGTTTTGCCTCGGTGGTATTGATCCTGCCTAAAGGCTTCCAAGAGAGGTGAGGGCCGTCTCTGCCAAGAGTAGAGGTCACTCGGATAAATTGGCCAGGTTGGCTTTTAGCAGCTCCAGGGTCAAAGCCCATTCATCTTATTAGGCCGATGTATCCTTTTAGAGGCCTCCGCAGTAGGATTAGACAATAGAGCAGCACCAGGGCATTAGATGACAGACCATTTGGCAAATAGGTTAGAGCAGTTTCCACCTATTGTCTTTTTCTACATTACCCGCAGGAGCTGTCTGCAGAGTTTTGCATGGCAGCTCTAAAGGTTGTAGAGTTGAGAAATTCAGTCTAGATGGAACAGGCTGGCTGAAGAATGCTTTTACAAAGCGACTTTAGCAGATCAATATTGTAACATATGTCTATCCTGACTGTTGTCAAAGAAAATATGCCATTGTGTTTTCAGTCCTGAAGGTAACAACAAAAGGTATTTTAAAAGTGAGTTCGCCTCGTCCTTCCAAATGTTGTTTTCTAAGGATTGACCATGGTTTTTCTCACCTTTTAACTTTAACTTCAAACTTAAGTTTTATCTTTGTAAAGACATATCACAGAATAGACAAAGAAATGCTAACATCCCCCACACATGCTCATAAATAAGTGTACATCACTGACAGCATAGCAAAAAAACTTCCGTACATCACCACCCACCAGCATAATATATAATATTATACTATATATATAATTATTATACTATATAATATAATACCAGTATATAACTCTACTAAAAGGTGTTGCTCAATCAGAGCTTGTTGCAAAATATCTTTTCACATTTATATTAACAAACTGTTAAGATGGCAACTCAAAGTGAAATCTTTAAACGTCTTATTTTTTTTTCCAACCAGCAGCAAACTTAATATCTTTAGATTTTGAACGATCATAGATGACTTCAAGACAACCTTTGACTCTTTTGACTGATTTTGCCTAAAACGTGACTTAAACAATAGCAGTGGATCCATTTCCTGGACAAACTTCATTATCTCATCAACAAGCTATAATAAGAAAGCTGGACTCGCCGAAGATCTGATGCCTCGCTCATCTCTTTGGAATCATTTGGTATAAAGCGATCAGACAGGGCAGCTGAGCAAACACGAGCTTGCTGTCTACAGTTTGCTTTATGTCATGTTACATGATTTCGGGGTGTTGAGTCTCACATTTGCTGCCATTTGGAGCTGCCAGTGTGCAAAGTTGCCCAGCGCAGATTTAAGACAAGTTAAATAGCGATGTAAGACGGTGTCAGTTGTCTCCAGTCTTCTTAAACTTCATCTGAGAATAGAAAAAAAAAAAGGAACTCAAAGGAGAAAATGAAAGCACCTTGAAACGTGGGTAATTTCTCCCGTCGGTATCAGAAATTATTACTTGCTTCGTCAAAAGGAATTACGCCGATAAAAAAATAAAGTATCATTCTGTATTTGTGTGCGGCTTTGGTGCAATTTTAAAATACAGTGGTTGTCGTGAAAATGGGGCATATTGACAGTGCATTGGGTTGTTTATGCGAAGCTGCTCACTGATTCTCTCTAATAATAGCTACAGCAGCAAGTCTCAGTCTTTCAATCATCACTGCAGTGTAGCCTTTACGTCTGGCGTAGTTAATACATTGTCTAAGAAACCCAAACGTGGTGTCAAGATGACACACACGCAGTACTCTAGTAATTGGATGCCCACCCTCCCCTCCCCCCCATCTGCTCCTCACTATTGTTGAGAGAAAAATGTGTTGCCTCTAATTTAAACTCAGCCGCTGATGCTCTTCGCTGCACTTACCAAAAACAGTGAATTACATTGACGTATTTCACTATAATGGTGTTACTATGAAATCTCTTTTTCTATTAGCCTTCTTTTGCAAAGATGTAGCGGTAAGGGCTAATTGCAATGAATTATAAGATGGTGATGTTTTGCGATGGGTTTGGCAAAACTGTTCTTTTACTTAACTACTTTCCCAGGACAAAAGAGCTTCCCAGCCGACCCTAATCAGGACTCACTCACCGCCGCCTCAACAATTCATCAAAAAGTCTCCAATCTGAAAGAAACCCTTTATTCGTCCCAACCACCTGTTTACTGCCCACCGCTGACACCTTCCAGCAGTCTTTTTTTTATTTTTTTTAATTAATTAATTTATTTATTTTTTTTTTTTTTAGTATTTAGGCTGCCTTTCACTGAAGCTGCTTGTTTTCACATCATTTGAAGAGTCACTGAGGGACAGTCAGGCTTCTAGAGGAATTTCTTGGAGTTTGCTCTTGAAAGAAGTATGAGGATGACATTTGGGACTTCATTAAAACGGCTTGAGAGAGAATTTTTCTTCCACCCTCTGCTGCATGACACAATATATTTACCACGGCAAAGGAATATTACTCACAAATAATCCACCGCCGCAGACTGCCTCACACAGAAGCCATTTTGCATCTTAAATAAAGTGGTGGTTACGTGACTGATGAGTTGCTCTGTAATATATTAAATCATCTTGTCATTCTGTCCGGGTCTATCACATTTCTGTAGGACAGAACATTTTTTGTCATTTATGTTCTAAGTGATGTTGCAGAGTAAGATTACATGGGGAAATATACTTCGATCATTGCTTTGAGGAATACGAGGAGGGTGTCTGCGGTCAGGTCTATATATAAAACACTATGTACACCAATTCAAACAAGAGATAACTTGTTTCCTTCTTTAATATTTTATGCAGCACTTTATTTTGGGGGTGTGAGTCAGTTGCTGATGCACCACCATCCGCTGGAGAAATAACTTTTTTTTTTTTTTTAGAGATAAAAAATAGTTTGGATATGCCATTTTAAAGCGAGGTGATAAACTCTGTCTCCACAGTTCCCGATGGCAAAGTCTTTGCGCTTAGTTAGCCCCCATCCTTACAGTCTCAGAGGTAGCTAAGAGCCAAATGAAAGTACAATATTAACTAGAAAATGGAACATTATGCTAATACGTCCTGGGCGACAACTTCAGTTGTGCAGGCGAAGAGCTCTTAGATTATCGAGTAGCACTGCTTTTACTCTCCATTATACTTCATGAACAACATTCATTTCACCACTGGCTGCCTACCAGGGTGGGCCATATTCTCTCCATCATTTAGTTTGTAGATGTTAGTGTTACATGCGCCAGGTGCTGGCTGACAACTAAATGAATAATGTGTCTGGTAGAGGGGAAACTCAGTCAGGGGAAGCCCATTCCCTGGACTCTCCATTAATATCACAGTCCACTCTTTCAGGGGATACTGCTGACATTTTGCTCTCTGTGTAATAGAGACCTAACCTTTAAGCACTGTAAGGAAGAAGTCATTTTTCATAATCTGCTGTCCATTTTGGAGAATTCCCCAACCACCGCCTCCTCTGCATCTGTCCTCATTTCCCTGCGATTGTTTTATATATTTTTATTTCCTTTTAGGAATGTGCAGCAGTCGTCATTTGTTTTCAGGTGGCAAATGTATAAAATGAAATTCCCTCAACTGGAACCATAACTCTGTCTCACTTCCCCAAAAAATACAATACCTATTGCACAACTTTGTGTAATTCATGAGACAGATTTACAGTGCGAATCAGGCCATAGTTGATGACTTGGATGGATGATCAGAGTGCACATTTTGTTGTGTCCAAGTCTGCCTTAATTCCTCAAATCCAGACTCAAGTGTTAAGCCGCCATAAGAAAAACCGGCAGATCCCCTGTGTCCTTCTTGAAGCCGAGCAGGCTGAAGGAAAGTCATTGTTTCAGCAGCCGGTAATGATGATTAGCCACAATCTGGGGGATCGACTGCTCATCGGTCAAATGCGTCGACATCCTCAAAGGGAGAGATGGCCCACTGTCCCAGCCACGCATACTGAGCAGATTGATTGTGTTTCCTGCAGAGATTTAGGAGAAATCTTTGATGTGTGCATGGTAATAATGTGGACATTGCCATGAAATGCAAAGCAACTGCCTCTGAGTTCAAGAGCTGCAACTTGTTAACATATTCTGATAAAAATCTCAATATAAAGGGTAATTTGGCTTTGTGATACGATGCAGGACTATAAATAAACATACTGATGCGTATCGGTGCATATCTGATGACGGGCCTTACTCAATTCTACACCGCATTATTCTTTTAAAAGTTCTTGGTCTGTTTCACAATGTGAGATGAGCGCACATGTTCACGAGGGCTCTGACATTACTAAAAAAAATGATGGCTGCCAGTGTCGCGAGGGTTCAGTCTGTGTCCCTTGCCCTTTTAAGATAAAACAAAAAACAGAGCTGACTTAACGTAATGAATAATTTTTGAGCATTTTATGGTTTTAAACATTAGCATACAGTTAGTATTATATGCTTGGGAGCTGCTGATGTTTTTTTTTTTTTTTTACGGTGGTTACATGTGATCGTAATGTGGTAATTGGATAGCTCATTTATTTCACTTAGGTCTGGCTGGAGGTCTCCACACTAAAATTAATTTTGCACGGAAACCTACCTTTGACATGATTGATGATTCGCACAAAGGTTTCAGGTTTTTGCGGTGTGTATTAGGGTGAGCACACACTTAACACTGTTACATGGCCCAAAAAATCTTTCATTTCTGCAACACACTAATACTGAAAGTGATTTGTGTAATTAAAGCCAATTCTAAAAGAAGTAAAAGAAGTACCCGCTGGCACCGGGCTTGGAAATACTCCACTCATTTGCTCTGACCTAACTGGAAATAGCCTTTATTATAGAAACAATGATAGAATCCAGTAAATCAGGGAAAAGTATAGGGTGTAGTGTTGCCATCAATAATAGATTGGAAACAAGTCGGCACTGATGGAACCTGAGGCCTTTCCTTTGTGGAGGTCTTAGTGCCGTAGCGGTGCATGTGAATAATGCATGGTCCCAGATAGACTCCAGCTCTCTCTCTCTAGCCCTTCCACTCACTGGCTGCCTGGCTTGCAGGCTGGGGCGCCACTTTTCCCCAGCAGTGATTGGCTGTGCCTTGAGGGCAGTGGAGGAGATGGGAAATCACCTGCCCCATTTAGCCATGCTGTGCTAGCTGCCTCGGCGCCCCGCTGTTCAGACCTTTGTGTCTGCTGCTGGCACTCGACATTAGGACCTCTGGTTAACTTTAGTGGGGATGCAACGGCACAGAGCTGTCATTTGGATACTTATTATCGCCCCAGACTTTTTTGAAAGGTAAATCTGCTGCACAGCTGCACTCCCAAGGTTCTTTTCCCCTTTTTTTTAAATTTTATTTTATTTATTTTTTTCACCGCTTTTTCCATGGCAGAGCAGGCATTGTGATTGGCAGTGATGCAGTGTCGCAGTTATTCCACAATCACGGTTGTTGCTTCTGCTTCTTCCGATGTTCCACACCCCGATCCCCCACAACCAACCAACCAACCAACCCCCTTTTTCTCCGTCTTTTATTTAAAAAAAAAAAAAAAAAGATTTGATAGTTTTCTTTCACACTCTGACGTATGGTGCTAGTGTGGGAAGCACCCGCCGCATTCTCAATGATCCAGCATTGAGAACCGAGGGGTGGGGTGGGGAGGGCTCTCGGCGTCCTCTCACCTAGGGGTCTCGGTGGGGAGTCCGCTGAAGCTGGGCACCCAGTCCAGCCCCCCATGGAGTGAGAGCCTGGCCATGGCAACACATAATCCATATTCTAAAGGCCAGCTGGACTGAGACCATGGAGCACAAGGAGAGCAAAGAGACCTACCACCCCCGCCCACGTCCCACCCCCTCGTAACTGAGCACCTCAGACAGCTTTGGCATGTCAAAATTGAAACCGGGCTGAAAAGGCGTCATTTAGAAACAGCTCTTTAGTGGAAATAAGAGTCCATTTTCCCCCTTTAGCTGTGGAATTAAGCATATTATGTGAAGAAGACCCTGGCCCGTTTCCCACATTGTTTACTCTGGTGAAATTTACTGCAGCATCTTTTTCAATGCGGATACCATTTTTTTTCCCCTCCTTCTCCCGCCCTCTTTGTTTGCACATGGTGCTGTAGTGAAAATGAGCTACTTGGCTGTAGGTTGGTTCGGCATCCAGTGGGGGTTTTGGAGTAATCCTGCTTTGACAGTGGATGGATAAACCTAGACGGGTGACTGTCAAAAGGCACGTATTTCAACAGATTCTTATTTATTCCCTGAGTAGACCAAACCCAAGCCCACTTCCTCTCCGGTTGCCGCTGCGCACACTCTCTACCCCAATTACTGTGCTCCTAACCGAGCCCCCTGCACACATTCCTACTGTACTTTATAGTCCCACAGTGCCCCGTTGTCTGTTACAAACAACATGGTGCAACACGTACGGATGCTGTTTTGTGTCGTCTTACGGATTTGTTGTAGGTTATCATTAAAAAATACAGCTGTGAAATCTCATACAAGACCATTAGTCTTGCGATGGGATATTATGAACGAGGCATTAACTCGCCCACATGACTGTGTCTAGTTTTAATTCTACCACCTCAGTAAAGCGCACCCTGTGGGAATTGTAATGAGGCCGTTTGTTATTCCCAATAGAATAGAAATCGACATCATCTCCAAGGTGTTCTGAAATGACTAATGTGGAAATGCCTCCATCTTAAAATAGCTCGTCCTATACCAGGTCTCGGATAGCGTTTTCTCCAGGATGGATGA
This sequence comes from Scortum barcoo, assembly GCA_023238725.1. Classification (NCBI taxonomy): domain Eukaryota; kingdom Metazoa; phylum Chordata; class Actinopteri; order Centrarchiformes; family Terapontidae; genus Scortum; species Scortum barcoo. The sequence goes on from CM041554.1 coordinate 6,262,408, forward strand.
TGAATGTAATAATTTGGGCCACTCAATATGAATTTCACTCAAGCCAATACGGAACTGGGACACTCCTGGATTACAAGGACCGCGGTCCAAACTCGTAACATATTTCCCCACTTGAGCCTACAGGCGTGACCAAGCTCTTTGAGTCAATGTGTGTTGCACTGGGGAAATGTCAAAGAAGCACTCCCTTGTTCTGAGCCCCAGAGGCATCACTTTTGATGTCCACCTTCAAAGGAGTCTTATCAGTCCTTTGCTGTTTTAGTTGTTGGTCATTAATGGAAGTGGAGTATTACAGAGTGCTGCGGCCACATGATAATTTATAAAAATGAAATGCCTCGTTGATTTTACAGTAAGATATGATACACTGCAGCACTGTTTGATTTATTAGATTTCTCCGTGAGGGACAGTTTTACTGGGTGTTTTCATGTGCATCATATGATTACATATAAGTCTTACGCAGTGTGACACAAGTTGGAGATGTGTGTGTTTTAAATAGTATACTGCATGTGTTTAAAAAGACTGAATTTGGTATCATAAATAGATAAAAAAGATAAAATAACATGTCCACCTCCGTTTTTGTTGGCTCAAAGTTCAATATAATTTACAGTCTGGGATTTATACCAACTCACTATTTATGAGCAACAGAAATGATTACTCAGGGTGTTTATATTGATAGAAAAATATATAAAATTCATTTGTAATCTCCTGACAGTCTCATTTACAGTCACATGATGGATGCTGGTGCTGTGATGATATGACTGATGTCATGCTCTTGTAGTTCCCATTGCCAGGACTCTCAGACAGTTATTTCAACCTTTATTGATAATCATATCAATTTTGTAACGCCAGCATATCTGCAATAATCTTTTACACACTGACAAATTGTTGCTGTT